>JAQZBX010029569.1:0-27216 GCA_029593785.1 Cabassous unicinctus | reverse complement strand
TTGCAGCATTAAGGAACAGGACATTAAAAAAAATAAATTTCCCCAGAGGACACCTGTCACTAGGAACTCTTCTTTTTCTAAGAGAAGCCAAAGTTTTAATTATTCAGTTTCACAACTATTGTACTGGGTTACTTACTCTAAGAAAGAAAAGGTGCTCTACAGGTTTCCCACACACACAAAGAATCAGCATTAATTTAGCATAATCTGTATCATTCATAGGTCTGGCAAACTCATGACTCATTTCCAATGAATAAGGCCAAAATGCAGGGAAGTGTGGCTGACCAAGTTTCAGGTATGTATTTCAGCCTATCGATGGCACCCCATTAGATAACTGAATACGAAGAGCTGGTTTATTATTTTTTTTCTTTTAATGCTGTGACACTAAAATGTTAAATCAGCACTTTCATGTAATCTGATGTATTTCAATTACATATGAGCATTCATTTTCTTGTTGCAAAAACTCAGTATTAGGTAATAGTTACATACATACTAATACAATAACATTCCTCTGCTGTACAAATTAAATCATTTAAAAGAAATGAGCATTTTAAGAATTATATACAAAAGAAACCTGTAAGCATTGTTGAAATGAAATGTGAGGTGTCATTGCTAGCTCTACTGTTTTAAAATACCTTCAAAAAGTAAAATTAACAAATACCCTTCAACATATCCAAGTTTACAAGTCAAGTCTCAAGAAAATCAAATTTCAAAAAATTCTAGAAAGCTGTGAAAAGCATATATACATTTTCCTTATGACCTTATGAAGCTTCACACTTTTGAGAAGTTACTAAGTTTCAATATCAATTTCTTTGCATGTCATTTTTATCTCCCCAAGAAAGCTCACATCTTGGATATACAGCTCCCCTCTGATTCCAAATAAAGCTCTTTTTGATCTTTCTTTAGTGAAAGCATATACTCTTACATGAGAATACCAGGACTGCACAGGTCACACTGTGCTCAGATCTTTAACAAAGATAATGCAAACACATAGGTGTAATCTGACATCGAGGCTCTCTTCCCTGAATCATACTCTCATCTATACAATTGCCTCATGAACCTAGCTGTTTTCAGAACTCCGATAGCAAACAAGAGTCTTTGAATTCTGAAATGACACAAAGATCAAGAAAAAGTCCACGTGTGCTCTAGTGTGCAAGAAAGCAGCAGCTACGTTCTCCAACTTGGACTGAAAAAAAAAATAAAATAAAAAAATAAAAGGTAAAACGAAAAACCGTTCACTTAACAGCAGATTAGCAGTAATGTTCCTCATGAATCAGTAAGAGTGCCTGATGCTGAATAGCTAACAGCAAATGCTGAATTTGGATTTAATATTTTAGATGTTTATTGGAAATTAGGCTTCTTGCTGAGCTGGTCTCTTCAAATCCCTGATCTGTTTGACTAAATAGGTCTTCTCATCGTTAAACTGTTCATCCTCGGTCCTATCATTCTGAAACTTGCTGAGGAACTCTATGAGTTTGGTCTGGTTCTTGAGGAGGATATCTAAGATGGGCTGTGTCTTGTTAGGATTGGCTACAAACACCTGCATGGAGAGAAACAGACATGAGTCCACAGACAACAAGCCACACACAGAGACATCTGAAGTGCAGTTAACAGAGCACTTCCATTAGACAGCAAATGCTTTCCTGGGGGAGGTGGTGAAGGCAGGGGCATCAGCTCAGGGTTTTGTTTTAGAAGATCTTCTTTTACAAATTGGAATAATTACATTTGGGCACAAAAAGGATTGACAAGCTAATTCTACCAGCCCTTGAAACACAATAGCTACTATTAAGCAGACTTCTTACAATAAAATGGGCCAAATTATTTCTAAGCACAAGAGGTCAGACTGGACTTTAAGAATAAAAATCTCCATATGGAAAGCATTAAGAAATAAAATATCTTTTGTGATTAATAATCTTCTATGTTAAAGATAAATGACAGTTCTTTATAAATAAACTTTTGTTGTTCCCAGATCCAAATGGGTACACTCTGTGCCTGGGTCTTTCTGTTTAAATGTTGTACCACACAAATATGAAAACTGACTAAACGAAATGAGATTCATATTGCTTATAGTTTCAGTACTCTACCTTAAAAACATGAAAGGCCTCAAACTGGATGTTACGGCTTTTGTCTCGCAGAAGGTTCATCATTAATTTGAGGTTCTCAGGTTTACTGATGTATTTTGTCATAATCGTGAAGTTGTGTCTATCTAATAGCAGTTCACCAAGGAGCTGAGAAGACAGTTAAACAATTACTCTTATATTATCATTAAGATCTGAAAAAAACAAAAAACAGTCTTAAAAATAATTCTATAGAACAGATCATTAGTAGAGACTCAAAAGATGAATGAATGAAACTCAATTATGACCTGAAAGTTATTGAGTGCCTACAATATGCCATTTGCTATATGAATACTATTTCTTTAGGAGTTTAAAACCTGTGGTAATTCTGACACCACTCTCTGAAGAGGACGTTCAAAGCAGATTGGCCCAGCATCTGAAACATAGCGTACTCTTTAAATGTGCCTTTGTGTTGTTCACTCACTAAACTATTGTAGAAAATGTTCAGAAGATAGTCTCTTGATAATTCCTGTTAATGAACCACAAACCCTAGCTTAATTTTAAAAATAAATTATTTTTGTTTTATCTGGTATTTCCAGAGGATAAGGGATTTCATGCCCAAAGTTTCCATACACTTACCTCTACGTGTCAAAATCATCACTTTATCATATCTGATTCAGAAAAGTTTATACAAATGAATATTTTCCTTTCCTGTTTAAGCAAAGCATACTGAAGATAACCAATTTGTAGTTAGTGACTCCTCACCTTCACTAATGTAATTAATTAAGCTAAAAATTATCTGAGCTGTTAGGGCTTACAAAGTTCTGTAATGCTGACTATACCATAAACGCCCATAATGCCACTGCTTGTTCTAGATTTCTTTTTCCTTCTCTCAAGTCGGCAGTCACTTCTTCATGTTGTCAATGTGCCAACTTCCAGGTGAGATCGAATGTGCAAGTGGTAAAATTTGCAGTGGACTGGAAGCTCATGAGAAGAGGCAGTGAAATAGAGTGGTTGGGAGCCTGGCCTCTGGCACCAGTGTGCCTGGGTTCAAATTCTGATTTCTTACTTCTTGCTAGCTATGTAACCTTGAACACACTATTTAACTTCTCCGTACTTCAGTTTCAACATCTGTAAAATGGGGTTTGGGAATAATACATTTCATGAGAGTATAATGGGAAATAAAATCATGAACAGAGGCAAAGCACTAAGACTAGTATATTCAATATATTGTTACACCTGAGTCACAAAGAGACATGGAGTGAGGTCTGAGAAAAGGCCAATGTATGACAGAGCTACAATGCCTGGGTTCAATGGCTTTTGTTGTTTCCTTTTTGGGTTCTTGACTATGTTAGAGATACTTGAAATTTCCAAATAACTGATCTTTAGCTAAGTAACATGTCATCATATTAAATAAAAAATAATGTGATATGCAAGAAAATAAGCCTATTCTATTTAGGATTACAGACAATTCACAGGAAGAACTTGAAAGTTCAGACAAGCTTTACATCAACCTGAATGACAAATCTATAACTTCCAAGGTGAGAAGCACCCAATGGGCACTCCTATGATGACTCAAAAGTGAGTATTAAGTATGTGAAGGTTTACAGCTTTTATGGTGTTCCTTTCCTATCATAAAAACCAAAGAAAACCTGAAAATGGCTCATTTTAGTTCTTTTAAAGAAGGATGACTAGTATTTCTTTAAATTTCACTGGACATAAAAATGTGAAAAATTTGAAGTCTTGCACCAGGAAGACAAATTTGCTGATAAAATATAGCAATAAGTAAATACCAATGTGATCGCAAAAAAGTGTGAATTAAAACGTCTTTATTACTCAGAATAAATTGTTCCATGTGTTCACGAGGTCTTCAATGTGCCCACTGCTAAAATAATCTGCGGGAACGAATGAAGTGCTTAATAGGCATAACTACGATCTTACAAACTGCACCTTATTCCTCTTTCTGTTCATGTTAATTCTGAACTGGCAAGTGGGTAGTCTCTAAAGCAGGGGTTCTTAACCTTTTTTGTTCCATGGACCCCTTTGCCAGTCAGGTGAAAACCACAGACCCCTTACTAAGTCCACACTATACTGTGTACTATTTAATAAATATATCACACCTGCACCAACACGTCCCCAAAAGAATAATGTTTTTTAAATTTCAATTCAAGCTCCCAGACCCCTGGTTAAGAACCTCTGCTCTAAAGCTTTTCTCCTTATCCAGGCAGCCCACGGATCCAGAATTTGGCCAAAGTCCACTGATTTGCCAATTAAAAAGTGGCTTTTCCTGTGAAAAGTCCTAGAAGCTACCATCCTAGGCAATCCTGTCTAGGCCTCCTTGGCCTTAGAAGACACTGACTCCACCTGGCTTTGCATGTTTGTGTAGCTTCTGGGGAGAGTAGTATGTCTTGCCCCTCAGATAGGAAGAGGTTCCTGGCATAGGACCACTTCACTTTCAGGAGCACAGGGGAAGACACCCACTGGGCAGCTACACTACACCGCACTAATGAACAGGGAAGAGAAATTCTCTAAACAGCTGTCCAAAGTACTGTACCCACCCAAAGATGAAAGGACTGTTCTTATCAGCTATTAGAAGAAGAGATGATATCATCTAGCCAAATAGATTAAGGTAAGAAATACCCAACACTGGATTAAAAGGATGGGTGGGAGGCTGGGCCCAAGCAACAGCAATTAATTGAAAGCACCAGGACCTGTAAGGACTATTTTGGGTAATGACACATTTCCAAGCTGTAGCTGTTCTTGATCCTTGGCTGTAGGATAGCGTCCTAAGGAGAAGGAAAGAATAGGTGGCCAGATTGAAAGGCTTCTTTTGGAAATCTGGATGGTAGAGAGTGTTCTTATAAAAAGACACTAAGTATTACAGATGCTTCTATTGTCCTTTAGTCTCTTTCCATAAAAGGATAAAATCCAGAAGGGTGCTGCTATCCCCCAGGATAGGAAAGGAAAGAAGGAATGTCATCTCGGGCCAAATAAATTCAGACACCTATGGGAGGGAAAGTAGACTTTAAAGTGGACCTGGCAAGAAATATAAATGGAACTGATTTTTCCCCCCCAAACCCTTTGTGATTCCACCTTTATTTCCTGTCAGAATTTCCTGTAAGAAAGCACCTACTTAATGAGAGTATGAGGAGTATATGGTTATTAGCTGCTATGAGAAGAATTTTCTAGAGTAGGAGTTAGCAAACGTTTTCTGTAAAGGGCCAGCCAGTAAATCTTTAAGACCTTGCAGGCCATACCATTTCTGTGTCAACTACTCAACTCTGCTATAGCAAGGAACAACCACAGACAATACACGAATGAGCGAGCATGTGTGTGTTCCAATAAAACAATTTACAAAAACAGGCTGGATTTAATCCACAAACCTATAGAGTTTGCCAATCCCTGTTTTAGTGTTTTAAATCTCAAACGTAACATTTTAAAGTTTCAAATGTAACAATATTTATCTTCTTTGGACATGAAGCAGCCAAAGCAGTCTCTGGTTCATAGTTTTACTGATCGTACCCACGTCCCCTACAACCCCAATCAAGCAGGCGCCATGCTAGGTGGACACCTGTCACCACTTCAGGCAGCTTCCCGGGAAGCACAACTCATGGAATGCCTTTATCTAGTTGGTGTGATTTTTTATAAACTTTTAAAATATGCTTCAAAATCTAAAATATTGCCATTACTAAAAAAATCCTTTTCAAAATTCCATATACTCCACTTCGGTGTCTCCAACTTATAAGCAGGTGAGCAGGTGCCCTGCATGGACCACTGCTGAACCCTGTTCCTTTCCTCAAACCTTTTGACCATGGGTGAGTACATCCCCCCACACCCAAAGTCTATGACCCATACCAGTAAACCCACCCCCTGTTCCCCCAATCCAAATTTCAAACAGGGTGAAGAAAACCAACTACATAAAAAATATTGCCATACCTTGAGTGACTGTCTTTTTGTTACATAATTTTCTGAATGAAGTAACTTCTCATATTCACTGAAGAACTAAGAGATAAGAAAATACATCTCAGGATTATGGAGGAGAAAAAAAAAAAGACTGGTAGAATACTGTTATAAAACTTGAGCACAAATTTTGAGTGCACCATAAAGACCAATAGTTGCCCATGCCCTCCTACTCCCCTACCGGTCGGTTTTGTACACATCTTCTGATGTGTGCAGGCACCCGTATGGTGACACCCTCAGAATATGCTCATCTGTCACCTGCATGAAGAGGACTCCTGGGACTGACCCCCTCCCAGCTCTTGTCAGACCTAGAGACAGCTCAAATCTGGTGCCCTTCTGTTACCTCAGACTCCATGTGCATAAAACATAACTCCCTTTCGTCCCACCTTTTCCCACTTCTAAGTCGGTTCTCATTTCTTGGCATTAAATTAGAAAATTCCTACTTTTTACGGATGAGAACTTCACTAGTCTGAAGCACAACCACAAAGAGAAAAGTGACCTGTTCTTTTATAGCATCAAACAAGGAGAGAAAAATAAAATTAAAATTAAAATTAAAATTAAAGTTAAGAGAGGTGTAATTCAGTGCTGGGTTAAACACTTAGATGTCCTAGAGAAGGTAGGACGTCAATTCAAATTTGAAGGATGTGAGAGATTTTGTTTAGGAATACGGAGAAGAAAAGGTATTCTTGGGGAATAAAAAGGGATGGACATAGACCTGGAGAATGTGGAAAGCTGCAGATCTAACAAGAATAGTGGCATAGGAGAGGTAGGGGGAGAAGCCCGATTAAAGCAGGGAAGGAGGAAGTGGGAAGTGAGGGACACACAAGTAGCCAAGGCTACGCTTTCAGTTTGGTTGTGAAAGGAAGAGAAGGGCTGTTAGCCTTTAGACTGTGTATGTATATATGTATGTGTGTATATATATAAATATATATATATTTAACTATGTACAGGTTTAAAATGTTCCTAAGCTTTGCAGTACTATCATGATTCTGTTGGTCACTGATGCTTTACTGAGAGTTTTATTGGTTGTGGTACGGGTTAGAAGATTTACCATTTGAACTTGCTAAGATTACCTGTGCCTATGCTTTATGGTAAGTCCTTAACTATTAGTCTGTGGTTTAGAGCAGGGATTCGCCTGAAGAACAGGTTATGTCCTTGTTTTGTCCTTGTTTTGTAAATAAAGTTTTATTGGAATACAGCCATACTCACTTGTTTACACACTGTCTTACGGCTGCTTTCATGGTATAACAAGACCATATGGCCTGCAAAGCCTCATATATTTACCGTATGGGCCTTTTACAAAAAAATGTTTGTTAACCTTTGGTTTAGAACAAAGCTAGAGTGCTTGTAGGCGCCTTCTTTTGTTTTACCTCTAGACAGAAGTAGGGTAGCCACCTGTTTACTGTCCAAGCAGGTTAGATTTCTTTCTTCTAAGAAAGGGATGTTAACCCTAGTTTCTCCTCAAATGATCATTAAATTGATGATCAAAACAACTGGACCTGTCTTTAATCAGTAATCTGGATTACCTACGTCTCAAGTTTTTTGACAGAAACCACAACTGAAAATTTTCTGCTGCATATTCTTAGGATAAATTTGGTTACAAGAAATCATTTTCAAGGGGAAGTATTTGAGAAGTATTTAGGGAGTCCATGCATTTCTCCAGATAAGTTAGACATCCCCCCTGATTTAGGAATAAAGATTTAGGTCAGACAGAGGATAGGCAACAAATCCAAACCCCCGTTTTGGTTTCTAAAGATCTGCTTTCAGGGAACTGCATTTAGTTTGGCATTTTCTGTCCTGCGGAGTTCCCTTGATAACGGAGTGCGCTATGTTACACTGGCAATGCCATTCCCCTTTAATAATGTCAGCGGGAGAAATCTGTCTCAGGTCCCAATGCTAGAAAGGCTGTTTCTTTTGAGCAATTAGTATATATTTTATTTTATAGTTAAGTTATTGTGATCTTTTCATTTATTTTGTGTCAATCACCTTACCTCTATTTAAGCACCCATATTCTCCCACTTTCCTTGCCCCTCCCCAAGATGTTTGCCCTGTATGCATTTCTGTTAGCTGGCACAAATAAAATTTTAAAAAATGTTTGTAACCAATGTCATTCATTAATACATGTAGGAAAATATTTTACAGCAAAAATAAATAAATTCCACTACCTGCAGTAAGTTTCTTGCAAATTAGTCTACATCTTTGATTGGCTTTAAATGAAGATATAGGTGTATTTGAAAGTCTTTGAAACCATGTGGCAATAGTAATAAATCACTAACGTTTATTAAATGCTTACTGTGTTTCAGACTGTACACACACTTTACACACACATTATCATTTAATCCTCACAACAACCCTAGGAGACAGGTACTGTTAGGAAACTCCTTTTAAGGTTGATAATGCTGAGGGCATAGAGGGTAAATGAAGCAATTGCCTGAGGTCTCATTAGCACGTCGTGGGGCTGGGACTTGAAGCCAGACTCTAGCTAGTCTGATGCCAAAGTACATGCTCCTAGCTACTGTAAAAAGACACTGAAGAAAACGACATCGCTCCCATTTTAAATCAATATATATACAAAAAGAAACACACCCATATCCAAACACACATGGGTAGAAATAAAAATAAATGACCAGCAATGTATAAGCCATTTTTGAGGCTGCGAAGGACTTACTATGTAGTCGACATTGTGTCGTGATGCCATTAGGAGTGTGAGGGGAAGCAGGGGGAGAAGGAACACGAAGGAATTGGAATGCACAGATTTTTGCCTCCAAGAATCACATAATCTAATTGAATAGCAAAGTGAACAATGAAGTATTAACAATACTTAGGATTTCAGAAATTCAAACAACTAGTGGGCAAATAAAAACCTCAGTCAAATCTTGTGGGATAGAAAAGGAAATTTTAAGTGGGTTGTTATTATTATAAATTCTTTAAGAGTATCTCTCAGATCTTGGACAATCTGTAAGTTACGATACAATGGCATAAGAAAGTACTTATGGGTATCCTGGGAAACTTCATGAAAAAAGTACAACTGGTGCATGGTTGAAGAGAACATTTTGATTTGACGCTGTAGCCCTGGAAGGTTGTTGTGAGGATCAAAGGAAATCAAGTCTATCAAAGCACTCTGAGAATCATTTACAAATCTCTGGGGCATCATTATCAGAAGTCCAACATCGACTCGGAGCTGGAAGGGACCTTACCGATGAGCTAGTCCAATCCCCTCATCTTACAAACAAGGACTGACTTCTAAGTCCCAAAGTGGTTAACTGCCTTGGTCATGGCCACAAAGTAGTTAGCAGCAGAGCAGGAGCAGAACCCGGAGTCCTGCCTCCTCTAGTCTAGTGCTCTTCTCATCCTATTAGCTGCTGCCTCCCTTTCTCTCTATGTGTAAGCAGCAGGAATGTGGAGCAACTGATGGAAAAGGAAGGAAAAGTTAAACGTCAGATAATAATTTTCCTTTTATCTTAACTGTATTATCATTCAGCAGCAAAATGCTTTATTTTACTGTTCCTAAGTAAGAAAAGATGCAAAGGGCAGTGTGCAATCAAAAAGATCATGTTCCACTTCTGACTGGCTAACACTATACATCTTTTCAATAGAAAAACAATTACAGCACCATTTAAAAACATATGCAAAATAAATACTCTGGTATGAAATCTAATTTAAATCTTTTGTTTCTGATAAGAAAACTTACAATTTGCTATTTTAAAATAATATTTCATATACTTACCCTATCATAATGCTGTTCCAAAAATTCTGCACTGAGCAATTTGTGTCTCGTAAGTAAATCCTAGAAAAAGAATGTATGCTATTTTTAGTTGTTCTTTTTCAAAAAGAGTTCTAAAACATTCCATGCCATTTTACCCAATAAAAGCTTGTTAAAACATTTAAGCATGAATTTTACTGAAAATTACTTATATAAGAGCAACTAATATCATTAATAATTTAAAATTGTGATTCAATTAGGATCTATCACTTTTAGAAACAGAAATGAAAAAAAAACAAAACAAAACAAAAAAACCCAAACATATAAGGCAATGGAGAAATAAACTTTAAAAAGTGTGTGTGGGGGCCAGGGGATGAGGAGTTGAAGGTAAGTGGTTGCGGTAAAATGTCAAACAAAAGAATACCGCGTTGATTTAGTGGTTCTGGTGAAAAAAGGAAATTTCATTTATTATAAAACGTATTGGAGGGAAGCAGGTGTGGCTCAGTGGATAGAGCCCCCGTTTACCATATGAGAGGCCCCGGGTTCGCTTCCCGGCGCCTCCTTGTGAGGGCAGGCACGGCTCGTGCGGTGCCGTGGGCTGATGCAGCAAGACCTCACAGCAAGGGGGAGATAAGCAGACACAGAGAAGACACGCAGCGAATGGACACAGCAGCACAAGCAGCAAGGGGGGGATAAATAAAATAAAATAAATAAATCTTTAAAAACAAACAAACAAACAAACACGTATTGGAGATTCCTTCTTCTTCCTAAGTGAAATGTCATATTTTTGTCAGAGGTAGTATATATTTTTAAAGCCCCAACTTATTATATACATTAGCTTCTAAGTAAGCAGAAAAATGCTGCAAAAATGTAGAATTAAAAATTATCTTGACCTATAGTCCAATTCTGCATTATAGAGCTAATGCTTTGCTCTGGGGCTTTCTCAAAGAACAACTCAAGGATCATTCATTCAGAGTACCCTATGTGCCAGGTAAAGTTCTAGGTGCTAGGGCTATAAAGGCAAAAAGGCAAAAAGACATGGTCCCTGACTTTGAGGACCTAGAAGATAGCATTGGATTAAGCCATGGTCTCACCGGGAGGAAAGAAAATGGAAACATGTGACAGCAGTAATGGCTAGACAATATTTGATGAGTCAATGAATAAAGTTCCCTTTAGAGCCATCTACTACAAAGAGAGTGCCAATAAACCTTTCTCTGAACCAACTTTTCTTAATTTGCTTTCTTTTTCTGTAAAAGGTGAACCAGGTTACAATGAACCAGTGTCTCCTGAAGTGTGTCCAAGTTTAACACTGATCTTTTTTTTTTTTTAAGATTTATTTATTTATTTATCCCCCCCTTGCTGCTTGTGTTTTACTGTGTCCATTCGCTGTGTGTTTCTTCCGTGTCTGCTTATCTCCCCCTTGCTGTGAGGTCCTGCTGCATCAGCCCACCGCGCCGCGCAGACGGCCTGCTCTCACAAGGAGGCCCCGGGAAGCGAACCCGGGGCCTCCCACATGGTAAACGGGAGCTCTATCCATTGAGCCACACCCGCTTCCCTCTAACAGTGATCTTGAGATACGCTCCAAGAAACATTCCACAGTCAAACAAAGATGGAAAGTGCTACAGCTCTAGTTCCCTCTTGGAGACCCATAAAGTCTCTGAGAGGTTCTGCATGGAACTCTCCATGCCCCGGCCCCCCCCCTCCAACTTTCTGTTAACAGCTTCCCTGAAAGGCCCTCCCACAGGCTTTCTTCTCTGCCTAATTACCCAACTCATTCCTCACGTCTCAGCTCAAACATCACTTCACAAGGAACCCTTCAGATTGGTCACTAGCACCAAAGCTCTGGTCACAGTTGTGACTTTATATCTGTTTGTGGGATTGTTTGATTAATGTCTCTTTTCTACTAGGTTGTGAGTTCCATAAATGGAAGAGTCATCTCTATTTTTACTAACCTTTGAATCCCCAGCACCTATGTAGTACCTAGCACATAGTAAAAGCTTGATAAACACATAGGCAAATAAGTGAACAACAAAAATCAGAGAAGATGTTTGGGAAAACATCACATTAAGCAATCTTCAAAGTCTGCTTTTAAGAAAGCTTCTAGACGCACATGAGCACTTATACTGATCTCACAAAGATTTAGTTATTTTAATAGTTGAACAGGGTATCCACCATCTTTACAGATTATAAAAGGGACGATCAGGTAGGACCTACCCCTTTTTCCCCAACCCCTACTTTGAGGGCTGAACAGGCAAACTTAGAAAACCTGGAGTTATTTTGTGTACCCTCAAGAATCTGGCAAAAGTCTTAATGAAAAGATGAAAGTGGTAGAAAAGTTTCTATTATCTTAGTATATGGTCCATGGGGTCAAATGTAAGGGAGAGAGAAACATGAAAACTTTAAGGGGAATATATCAGCACAGAAGGCATTTAGCACATGTTTATTAAAGAACACTTAGCATCTTTTGTTTATGACAGGTTTCCTTCCCCGTGCAATAGGGCATAGGTCATAGGGCCAGGGTTTGTCTGTATGGTTCACTGCTGAATCCTTAGCACCTAAACAGTGTTTGATACAGGGCGGGCATTGAGACTTGCTGAATGAACTGAATGAACAGACGAATATGTGAATTAAGGGATTAATGTGTCAGGCTCCATTTGAGACTTTTTTTTTTTTTCTTTCCTCAATCAATGCTCTGGAGGCCAACATGAAGAAGTACAGGGGAGAGGAACTCATCACTCACTGCTCTGTCACAACCTGATGAAAGGAGTGGGGATCTGAAAGATGCTAGCTATTGACTAGGGTTGGATCTTTAGTAACAGGTAGATAGAATTATCTACTCCATAAAGCAAAGGTCCTGTAGGTATAAACACATTGCAACAGATTTTTACTGAAGGTTTGAATAGGGTGACTATTTACTCTGAAGGATGTATGTCAAGTAGGCGCAAAGAAGCTCACAGTAGTTGGGCTAGACATTAAGAAGGGGGATCTCCCCATCTAGGAGTCTCCTGGTTATTATCTCATTTAAGGAAACCAGGAAGTTCAGGAAACTCTCATCAGTTCTGATGCTTGTATCTAAGAACCAAATTTCAATGGCCTTGGGGTAGGAGAGATGGAAAAGGGATGGTGAGACTGCAGAAGCAGAAGACAGATCCCAAGGCTTGGTAGGGTAAGAGTCCTTTGTTAAGTAGGGCCACTGCAGGGCCTGAAGGGTAAAACATTGGTAGGTAAGAAGCTGCTGCTAAGAGAGGATACAGAGAAAAGGCTAATACTAAGTGGGAAAGGAGGAGGTGGGACTTGGGCAGTGCCACTATCTACTGTGAGATGAGAAGGAACTAGTCCAGGGACTAGGCTAAAAGCTTTGGAGAGTACAAAGTATTAACCAAACTGGACAGAAAATGAAGAGAAAAGGTTAAGCTGTCAGTACCTGATCAGAGAGATACAAAATTAAAAGGGTGCATGTAGGCCCAGACCAGCAGAGTCGCTAGGTCAGCCAGCAGAGAGGGTGAAGGAAAGGATTTCTATTTCCCACTTATTTGAATTCCAGTATTTCCAAGGTCCTGGTATAACCTGGAGAAAAGTCAGGGCTTATATCCCAAATCCAGCAGATTGAACAGCCAAGTTTTAGGGTAGGCTGAATAATCGAGCAAAAACACTTCCTAAATGTTATGTGAGTTTGGGTCCCAAAAATCAAGGGACAAAGACAGCCCTGAACCCCCTCAAGAAATACTGCTAATCCGAGGGGCAGATTGTCAAAGAGCTGTGACAAGTTGTCTGGTCCAATTTCCTACTTGACGTTTGACTATATGCCCAAGGTCAATGAAGTCAATTCTTCCAACTGAATGGTACACGACTGGAACTCTTAAGAGTTAGGAAGTCTCTCTGTGCCCAGATTATTCAAAAAACCACCAGAGCCAACAGAAGTACGTTTAATCCATTTGCTGCAGGACCCACTTCAAACGCAAGTGGTGCTCTCACGGCAAGTCCCTACTGCGTCTTCTCTTCTCCAAGCTAAATACATCCAGTTCCTTTAACCACCACTCCACTGGCAGGGTTCTGAGTCCGCCTCACCTTCTACTGTCTTCTGAAAGTCATCTATTTGTCTATGTGCCTCTCAAAGTATAGGGCCTGGAAGGGAACACATGTATGTGTTGTTACCTGGTAAGTTTATAGCGGAGTGAGTCCATCAATCAGCTCCTGAGGTTACATACTATGTGCTTACATGTAGCTCTGGGGGTAGCAGCATCATCCTGTTTAATTTTACTGGACATATACAGTCATTGTTTACTCAGGGTGGGCTCTGTAGTCAGATTGGCTGGGTTCAAATTCTGGCTCCCTCATTTTTTGTCTGACTTTACTCAACATCTCTAGCCTTCAGTTTCCATATCTTTCCACATCTTTAATGGAGAAAACATTATCTCCTTCATAGGGCTGTTTGAGTATCCCACAGAATTATCTCCGTTTTAGTAATTATTAACTATTATCATGACACCTTATTCCCTCATCCCATATTTATACGGTTGTGTCCTCATTGGAAGGCCTCAGCTATGCATTATTTTATTTCATCCTGTTCTAACATTAGTATCTGTTGTAATGTGCTATCTTTCCCATCACGGTTATCACGCATATCACCTACACACAGTTGGTAAGTATGCCATGCCACCCTTTATCTAACATTTTATATAGAAATGTTCAATGGGACAGGGCTGATTAGAGACAAAGCCCAGTGTTAACCTACTAGAAACTTCTCTCTAGAGTGATGGCAACCCATTCACCAGCCAGCACCTTGTGGATGTTGTATTCGATTAGTTGTGAATCCACTATACTGAAATTCCATCTAACTTGTTTTTTTTCTATTGTTCCATCAGAATGTATATGTATACTTATTCAATGTCTAGCATTTCTCATTGTCATAAGAGAATAATTATAACAGACACTATTTATTGAGCACATACTATATGAAAGCACGATAATCCTGACACAGCAGTATTATTACTCACAATTTTCAGATGAGGAAACTGAAGTTAAACCAACAGCCCAGCTGGGATTTGGACCCAGGCAGCCATACTTTTAGCCACTCTGACCTACTGGCATCTATGAGATTAGTATGACTGGACTTACTATGAGTGAATCCATGCTGGCTGCAAGTACATGGTTTCCTTTCCAAAATGCTCAAAAATCCTCTCTTTAAGAAATACTTTCTAGAACCTTACACAGGATTAATATCAAGTTCCAAGCTCCACGACTGTCTCTGGGGAATCTAACTTCTTTAACTCTGGAAAATTGGAAATATATTTGTTGGCCTTCTGATGCTCCAACCCATTGCTATAATTCTTAAGAAAAAAAAAAAAAAAGAGAAATATTTGGCCATCTAATTTACTTACTATCTTGGTACCCATTCATTGTAGTTAAGAATCTTGGAACCATTTAGGGCAGTAATTTTAATTGCCTAACTTAGCACTTGTTCAAGGGACTTTTTAATCCAGGGTTATGGGTAAGTTGCATTTATTTGAAAATTTATGTATGTAGAGTGCATTTTCTGGGGTGATGGCTCTTCTCCCGTTTTTAAAGGAGAGCAGGAACCCCAGATCTATCTCCTTTCCCATGATAAAAATACAATTCTCAGGAAGTAGATGTGGTTCAAGCGACTGAGCTCCTGCCTACCACATGGGAGGTCCCAGGTTCGGTTCCTGGTGCCTCCTAAAGAAGAAGAGCAAGACAGCGAGCTGATGTGATGGGCAGGTGTGGCAAGCTGATGCAACAAGAGACATGAGGAAAACATAATGAGAGACACAACAAAGCAGGGAGTGGAGGTGGCTCAGGTGATTAGGCACCTCCCTCCCACATCAGAGGTCCGGGGTTTGGCTCCTGGTGCCTCTTGAAAAGACAAGCACACAACAGACAGATACAGCAAAAACAAATAACGAGGGGGTGGGAAGAAATAAATAAAATAAATCTTTAAAAAAAAAATATATATGTATATATAGAATTCTCTACAAAGAGGACAAAATCAACCAGGAGATGAAAAGCTCTCTTTCCATCCCCATCAGCACCTTTGGGGGAGAACTGTGAAAGCTGGAAGATTATCCCTTCTCATCTTTCTCCTTGCTCTGACTGTAGTTTCTTTTAGGGAGGAGTGGGAAAGCAGTTTTGGTTTGTTTGGTAGTTTAGCTATCCTGAGGGATGGGCCTGTCTTCTCTTTCTCATATATTGTCTGGGTTATGAGCTCTACTGCATTTTGTTTCCTGGAAGGCTCTCTGTTTAGAAGCCTCTTTAATTAGCTTGCCCTTCTGTGTAATCAAGACCACCTGAGATACAGAAGCTAAATTAGGTTCTCAACACTCTCTTCTAGAGCTCATGCCTTAGAAACCTAAGCTGTTTCTTAAAGTCACCCCTTTTCAAGTGGAGACTACCTGCCTGGCTCCGCCCAGTTGTTTCCTCTATAGCTACCCAGACCTCACAGGGTTACTTTTCCCACAATAATTCCATCAACACCATTTTTTTCCTTGATGAGAATTTAATTCAAAGAAGCAACTCTAACTGAGATGAGCAAGGCCACTCAAGACTATCAGACACTGTGAATCACATTTCCAGCAGAGTCGACACATTTCTTTCACCTTCTAGCCAGTTTTGCCATCTCTGTCAGGAGCACATCATCCATGTCCTCCACTTGGTCAGGCAGCCTGGTTGCTTTCTCCCACACCACTGTTGCTCCTCTCTCCTCTGACCTCCCTCATGCTCCCCAGACTGTTTCCACTATCGGGTGTATGACTGTCCTTCCATACAAGTGTATGTCTTCTTGACATTAGTGCCACCACACATCCCTTCACAACAGATCTGTAGCTTTTGAGTGGGTATTCCTTCCCCTCCACATATTCTAATCATGAGTCTGATCCCACCAATTTCAGTGATACCTATGACATCACATTTACCACTCTGCTATAATCTCAAATTCACTTTGTTTTGCTTGGCACGTTAATAGCTAAGGTCTTACCTTAAGCTTTGGACACCCTCTTTAATGGCTTCAGAAAAGCAGGGTACCTCTCACACCATTACCTTATTCTCATTCAATGGGAAACCCTCCTGGCCAGGTTCCTGGGCTTTCATCCTATTTTAAGGGTGTGTATTTACTCTGAGCTCCTATTTTACCTGGAGACCAGGATGTGTGCTCATTATCTCAGGGACTCTTTATAGTTATAAAACTGAGCTCTTCCAAGAGAAGTGGCCATTCCTCAATGTTCATGATTTCTGAGGACAGCAGACTACATGTTCGTATATTATATTTTGATTAAATAGTAGTTCTAAGTATTCATTTATAAGGTCTGTGAGGTTCAGACATTTTATATAAGAGAATATAGCATATAAAGGCTTGTACTCATTGTCTTCATTATTTTAAAAATAAAGATTACTGCTTTATATGCCTTAAACAAGACAAAAGCTTGGAATTAAAAACAAAATTGCATGTTGTACAGCAGAGTCACATAATATGTGCATTTAATTTATAAAACTCAAGGGAGGAGGATGTAGGATAATGTGAAAATCCCACCCCCCAGAATTTAATAGATATGCTTTGGTGTAAGCATGAGATGACATGAATCCAATGCTCCTGTGCACTGGTCACCATGTGGACATCTCTGTTCCGAAAACAGTTCTTGTAAAGACTCATACATATCAAACCAACATGGCCCCAAAACAGAAGCCAACTACTTCATCTGATGCTTAACCAAAGAAATTGCAGCAATAAACAGGAGTATATTTAGAACTAAATAGTGTTCTAAAACAGGAGAAAAATCTGGTTGTTAGCTTTACTGTATATCTGTATACTGTACTTAATGGGTAATCTAACAGATTTTTAAACCATAATTTTGACCATACTTGACCATACAGGACTTGTGTCCTTTAGACAGTCTTTAGAATCTGACTTCTCCATCCCATTTAAGATGTGACTCTAGGGTATATACCTAAGTCATACAGATACAGATCTTCTCTCTTCCCATTAGAGGGCAGCAGTGTATAGCAGTATTTTTAGAAGTCTATAGTTTTTGTATTTTTACCTTGAATGTGGCAAAGGCATCTGAAGCTATGTCAAATGTTGACATTTCGACGTATCTGAAGAAATCATAAAACTGTTCTGACCACAAAATGATTTTTGCAAGTGGTTCATGTCTGATGCATTCTCTTAACATTATTCCACAATTTAGAGCTATTTCTGGAGATTCATACCTGCAAAAGGGGAAAAACAAACATGATTGCTCCTTTAAAGCTCCAACTCCAGACACTTCAAAAATTGTTAGAAGAGGAAATTTTCAGACATGTTCTAAGTGACTATGGGAAATTACAGCAGGCTACAAAAGGCATTTCTCTCAGAATGGAACTTGTGTTAAAATGAATTTCCTCTAGAATGTGCACACACACATCAGCTGGTGATGAATGCTTCAACCCAAAGAAAATTAATAGCCATGAGAGTAATTATGTTACTAAAAGGTCACTGTTTAAGCTAAAAGATTTGGAAAGAAGTGTGTAGGAATGCACCACTCCATTTGGGATTAGTTTTCCATGTGGTGCTTTTAACTAAAAGCTGAATCAAAAACCAGTAATTTTGCTTTAAATTTATCAAACATTTAAAAATATTTTTCCAAATTTAGAAATTCATAGTATCTAAACAGGCCTATCAAATACATAGCATGTAAACTTTGTCGTTTCAATTCAGCATTCCAAAATAGTACTTTTAAGACTCTGGGCAACATGTAAACACCACTAAATCTGAAGCCTTCTCCTGAGAGTCCCACAAAGGGCCTCCATCCAGCAGAGTCCCAGCCCCCTCAGCCAGTCCTCCACACAGCCTGCCCTCTCCACCCACTGCAGCAGCTATCTTCTTTGCCGCAGTCAGAATGAAAACCTAGTTTTCTTCTCAGAAGTGTAACCACCCATCTGCATGGCCGTTTCCCTTCTGATCTGCACCAAGCCTCTCTTCTCAAATACATGCCTCTTTTTGCTTCTTTCAAGCTGTATTCATTGACTTTGTTTTTGTTTCTTTCCCACTCACATTCTCCTCTGGTTTCTTGCAATCAAATTCCATCTCCCAACATTCTGATAAAAGAACTAACTGGTCAGCAAAGACCTCCTCCTGGCTAAAACAAATGGTATTTTTCCTAACATTGATTTTTCTATTTAGTGTCCCGACAGCTTGGATGGAAGGAAGGGAGGGAGGGAGGGAGGGAGGGAGGGAAAAATCAATGATCCAACACTCTCCCAGTTCTCCCTTTTACCCCTCTGACTTCCTATTTCTTGCCTGGTTCTGGTCTTTCTTCTGTTGCCCCCAACCTGCTAATGAAAGCCCATACAATCTCATGGTTCCCACTATGACAACTGAATCTCGCCCCCCCCACCCCCAACAAGTCTGAAATACAGTCGTGCATTTTCTGTTGCTTCTGGACTGCTTGAGTTTTTAAAACTTCAACATGCCTAAAAATCAAATCTCATTTCCCTCCGCAAAACAGTCCCCATCCCTTGCTTCCTCATTTCTATAATTTGACATTGCTATTTTGTTTCAGGTAACCAGGCTCAAAAACAGTTCCAAAAGAACTTTCTGTGATGATGGAAATGTTCTCTATCTGTGCTGACCAATATGGTAGCCACTAGTCAAATCTGGCTAGGGTGACTGAGAGATTGAATTTTAAATTTTATTTAATTTGAACTTTAAAACGTGGTAAGTAGCTACTATACTGAACAGCACAGTTGTAACCTCCCTCTCTCTAATCTACTCAAATTTTCCCATCTTCAGTGTTACCAGTCTTTAATACTTCTTTGGAAATATCTTAGTTTCATTTCTTTCTCTCCACTCATACTGTTGCTTTAACTCACACCTAGGGAATTACAACTGCCTCCTAACCAGTGTGTTTGTCCAAGCTCTACCCAACAAACAGGTATATCAATAGCATTTCCAGTTTATGAGCTTAAAATGGTTTCTTCTTACTAATCAAATAAAGGCAAACTTCTGGGCTTGATGTGCAGGGTTCCTCCCATCAGATCTACTCCTCTGGCACAACACCAACTCCCATTCTGACATCAAACTTCCATACTATCTTCTTGTTGCCGATCATGATATGCTCATTCCTCCCCTGTACTTTTTCTTCTCAGGGACATGCCATCAGAATACCCTTTTTTTTCTGGCTATACAAATTCTAAACCATCTGGCACTCCAATTTTAAGTCCAATCTCTTTTAACAAATCTTGTCTTGACCAAATCCCCAACCCACCCCTGAAATCCTGCAGTACGAATTTATAATCTTGCAGTATTATCCTTTTGTTGTGCATATGCTCATCATAGATCCTCAACAAGTTCAAAGCAACATTCCTCTATCGCTTATGGTATGACATCCAGAATACTGACTGGTTTTTAGATGATTAAAAATGTCTGCTCACAAAATGGCTGATAATACAATTCATCTTTGCTGATCTTTAAAAGGCAGGAGATTAGAAGGACAAGGGTAAAGACAGTTTGGTACAACGAGTTAAGCAGGTTTTGGCGGAGGTTTATCAAGTTTGTCTTAAAAGACTAAACAATAAACCAGTGAGAAGGAGGCAAACAGTTATGCTGCACAACCTGTTAGCACTAGAGTGGAGAGCAAATTAACATTTAAATTGCCAGTTAAAAATCTAACCTCCAAAAGCCATCTAACACTAGCAGTAAGACTATTTTCAAGTGCACACTAATACTGGCAGCATAACCCCAAGAAATATCTAACATCTACGTATTTACAGCCTAAGCAGATAATCACACTGTTATGTAAGTAGTCTAAACTAGTTAATCAATGCAAGTACAAAATCCTAAAAGGTAGTTCATAGTATTCCTTGAAGAGCTAGCTGTTTCCACGTCTGAGGTAGGAAGTGTACAACATGAGCAAGGAAACTATAAAAGCAAGGAAAGCTATCAAAGAATATTGGGGTCCTGCCAAAAAGACACAGGAACCAACTTGAAGGAGCTCCCAGTGGCCTGGAGGAGGCAACTTGGACATAAAAAAAAATTTTTTTTTTAAGTATGATTGCGATGGATCGAGACACATCAAATATATATATATTTAACAAAACCAAAAACTTTAAGCTCATAATGATGCTTACCATCACATCATATTCATTGATCATATATGGAAGTTGTTAGGTGTCCAACTGGTTATACTAAAAATTGATAGAGAGAGCGAATCAAGCATTTATTGTGTCTTTCCCATACAGATCATATTTTGAGATAACTAAATATTAATGAGGAAAGGTTGTTCTTTATAGAACACATTTACTATTTGAGGTAGGAATAATAGAATTAGGTACGAAATTGCCATTCAGATTCTAGAGGATGATCCTCAGTGGATAAAAAAACACTAGGTGAAAGCAATGGGAACTTTATAAGGGATAGGTTAGTCTTACAATACTTCAATCTGCTGATCAATCTAAACATCACTAAAAGTGGGACAACCAGCGTACAGTAAGAAGTACACAGCATCACCCATGAAGAATTCTTGTCCCCTAAATTGAATCTGATCTACTCAAACCTCTAGATCTCATCACCAATATAAAGGAAAAAAGGGATAAAAGAACATGTCAAATGAAACCACAGGGATATAAATCCAAAATATAGTATTTTTCTGTATAATATCTGATCCAGTTGCTTCACCAAATAAATGACATAAATCAGGGAGATAAAGGTGGACAGGAACTAGCATGCATTAAAATTATAGATTTTAAAAGAGGGTGAAGAGTTATATCAACCAAATCCCGTCTGTGGACCCCGTTTTAAACAAACATAAAATGACATTTTTGTGAAAATCAAGGAAATTGGAAAACTGAGCATTAGATACTGTTAGGATAGTAAACATGGTACTCTATGTTTTGGTTGTTTTTTTTTTAACCCTCTTGCTTACTGTATATAAGGAATGCATACTGAAGTGATGTTACATGTAAGGAGTTAAAGGCAAGGAATAGATGAAACAAGAATGACAGAATGTTAGTAATTGCTGAAGCTGGGTGATAGGTACAAAAGGGGTTTATTATATTGGTTCTTCTAGTGTTATGGATTTTTTCCACAATAAAGGCACAATACAGGAGTTGGATCCCAACACCAGTTGCATTCTCCATGTGTCTCCTCCTCTCCTCCCTGGCTGAGGTTTCTGCTCTGGCTAGCTCAGATCAAAGCTTAAAACTTTTTAAAAAAAACTGTACCTCAAAAGTCTTACTTAACATGATGTTTAACAATGTTCATATCATACCCCTGGCTATTCTAAAGTGAAAGCTTAGACAGAGTTGACTAATTTATGGCTTTCTAATACCTACTGGTTTCTATGGAAGGAAATATTGCCTTTGAAAATATACAAGGCATCTGGAAGCTGATCTAAGAGCACCAAAATTTCAGACTACTCATTAAATGTTTACACATGCAACTCTGAATTGATATAACAAAAAATGAGATGCCAAAAGTTTTGTATGACAACTGAAGAAGCCACATGGATGGTTAGGAATAGGAAAAAGGGAAGAGAATGCTAGCATGCAACACATGCACTGACTCACACTTTGTCTAAACAAGTTTGAACTTGGAGAAAGTGTTAAGCCACAGAGAAATGAATTAGAGCGAGGCAAGCTATAAAGCTAAGGGTAGGAGAGCAAGTCGATTCACGCCAACTGCCATGCCAATAACACACTTGCACACCAATTTAACAGAACACCACAAATAAATGCTGAGACAAATAGATATACACCATACCCAGAGCTGGCAAACAACTCCGGTGTGGAACAACATGAGGTTACCTTGCCAGGCAGGGAGGCTCAGTGATGAGAGAAGAGGACTTTTTTTTTTTTTTTTTTTAAGTTTTAGTTTTTAGGCTTTTTTGGCTTTGTTTTTTAAACTGACAGACTACCCAAACATAAAATGCCTGCTTAGTCCAGTAGTAATTCCAGGAAGATGCACTGTGAATTACCAAATTAAGTGGGTTAGTGAGTGGACACACACAGGTAAAAAGCAAAGGCTACTGTATTATAACATGCACTTTGTTGACTTACCTTAACAAAGCTAAGCTAGCTGGCATCATGCTCCATTTATATGGCAGCTTTTACTGCCTTACAGTGGGCATACATGTTCAAAGAATATGTCTTAAATACATGATTTAACTGATAGCGTAATAAAATTCAACTTTTTAAATGTTAGAGAACAGAAATAAAGCCATGGACACTTTATTCTTCTCTTCAGTCATGTATGATTTGTGAATTTTAAGGCTCACATTTATCTAACTTTAAACTCCCATTCATAGGGTATTTTCAAATTTAATTTAGCTCAAAGGTTGAATTTTAAGGAGGGAAATGTACATTTTCAAAATGTATAGAAAAAGGAGCTGATGAAACTACATAGAAAATGCTTTTCCCACATTCACCATCCTGTTTTTGATCAAGGCAATCTTTTGTTTTACTTTTCATCTAAGAATATAAATTTTTATTACATTGTACATACCCTTTCAATAACATGAACAAAATATTCTGTTGGGTGCAGATGTATTCAACAGTAGGAGTTCTTGTACCAATTTGTCTTCTGAGAATATTGTTGAAAATTTGAGCCACGTCTTTTTTGCCCTATTAGGAACACAATCATTAAAATATTTACCTGACTAAACATCAAGATGCCCACTCAACTCCCCTCCCCCCAAATAAACTCAAAGGCATTGTATTTTTATAATTAGGACTGTACATCTGACTTCAAAATGTTCACAGACATTGAAGTTTTATTTTATTTCTTCATTTATAATTCCAAATTTTTTACTAGTTTACTATTTTTAATGTGAACAATGTGTTGATAAAGTGAAATCTCACTACATTCCACATACAATTTTAACAATTTAACAATCACGTTGACTCAGATATGAAAAAGCAAAACATTGCTATATGCTTACAATGTACAGGGGTATCTGAATCTCACCCAAATGGAACAAGCAACTTCAAATAGTATGCTTATGTTGTAAACAATAATATGCTTTCCTTTCACAGTGACGAAAGGGGTAAATTCTACTCTGCAAGTATAGCAAAAACAAAGGAATTATATAAGAAGCTTGGTTTTAATTGGAAGTAGACATA
Source organism: Cabassous unicinctus (assembly GCA_029593785.1). NCBI lineage: Eukaryota > Metazoa > Chordata > Mammalia > Cingulata > Chlamyphoridae > Cabassous > Cabassous unicinctus. Next base: position 3,393 of record JAQZBX010029569.1, on the reverse strand, counting down.
TTCCCCTATTAAACAAGGTCTACTTAGGAAACACATATAGATTAGTAATGAAGGTACTAGCTATCACATGATGCGGCAGAGTTCAGAGATCAGAACTTACTATACCACTGTACTCTACTAAACAAAATAGATGGACATTATCACATCCTAGTGAACTTTACAATCATTTGCAAATAAAATTAACAAGAAATTAACTGGACCCCAAGAGATGCTTCAGAATGGCTGCTAGTTTTGAGGGTGTCAAGCCCACAGGAGAGTGAGTGAAATGCTGGCTTTCCAGCACCCAGACTAAAGCACACGCAAAGAGATCATCCTAGGGCCTGTGCTAGGTTAGGCGCAGGCATGGCAATTCCTAAGAACCAGTTTCAAGGGTATACACTTCTTTTAAATTGATGTCTCCCCCAAGTCCCAAATGACTATAAAACTCAGTGTCCAGGTTGGGGAGGAGGGTGGGTAGAAGCTAATAAAAGAGAGACTACATCCCCAATTTCCTAGAGGAAATAATAAAAATTGTTCGAATTTGATACACTATTAAAAAGACATGAAACCAGCTATACAAATGGTAATCTTCTAGTTCTACTTGCTCTACAGTAGGATAGAAATAAATTATTTTCTCGCTCCATAAAAATGGTCAATATTATATTCAAGTAACCAACGAACCACACCCTTATTTCCCTCCCCCAAATTTAATCTGGTAATACATTTGTCATTTTCTCCCCTGAAAAATGCACCCGTCTTTCAAGCACTTGCACAGGTATCCAATCACTCAGGCTGATAAAACACTAGGGCTTAAAACAAAGAACATCCATGACAAAGAAAGAGTCAAGAGAAGATTGCCCACAACCATGCTGGAACCCTCTATTACCATATTTGCTACCCAGACTGAGCGATTCCTTTATTCAGACTAGTAGCGAGGACCATTATTATTCCCACTGTTAAATCCACTAAATATTTAACATGGCACGGTCTAGCTGTGTAAGCTTGGGCGATAATCTCAAATGCCTACCAGGGCTGGGCAGGAAATGCAAATGGGTACAGCAGGCTCTGAGAGAGAAAAGCTAGCCATACCATCTGCAGCAAACCCAAGGTGGATGCCCTGTGTCATGGGGCAGCTGCTGCTCTGTTCCAGCTGCGGGCCACACAGGACTATAAAGTCAACATTGCCAGAGTCAAATTCTTCTTTAAGAAAAACCAGAAATTCAGAATTGTGTATAAAATCTCCTGTTGTTTAAATGGATAATTTTTTAATTCAAAAATTTAAAAGCACCGCTAAGCAACAAAACACATATGTGAGGCAGAATTTTGTGATCTCTACTATACGAATTCTCAACAGGTACAATGAATAGATGTAACTGGACAGTCAAGAGCCTGAGATGAATCTTAAGACATTTCAAAGGAGAGAACAGATGGAAAAGGACTATATATATGGTGGTGGTTTTGAAAATAAGCAATGGATTTCTTACCTCAAAGTCAATGAGCTGTAAATCAGCTACGAGGGTGCTCAGGAGCCCACTGTTGTACAGTTCTTGAGCAAGTTGTGCCACTGCTTCTGTCTGTGGCTCTTTTTCATTCGTGCCATATAAGATTTCTTTCATGGCAACCAGATTTTTTGAAACTTCTTCTGTAGCCTGATTTGGGGTGGGATGGGGGGATTTTGGGAGAGGAGAAAAACAATACATTTTAAGAAACATAACATGCCTACATCTATTAAATACCTTCCTTCATAAATTATAAACCTATAGAGATATGCACAAGACCGAAAGGTGGGCAAACTCCATCCCTATCCCCAGGAGCTGAACAATGCCCGTGTACACATGGACGACAGACATACTCAACAGGGAAGCTAGCATGCACACACATGTATATTAGCACACTGAAAAATGTTTACATACGGCAGAAACAATAGGGAGAAAAGTTTCACCGAGGGAGTGCAATTCATCCTCAAATGGGTGGTGTGGTGGGGTTGGGAATATCATGGAAGAGGCAGTTGAGCCAGTCCTGAGAATGGATAGACTATGACAAGCAAATATTGGGGAAAAGTGATTTAGGGGTAAAGGAATGGCATGATCCAGGGATGACGGAGATGGAGAAGCACAGAATCTGTCAGAGGAAAGCAGTAGAGGGGATAAGGAAGAGAGGGCAGAAAGTGAAGATAAAAACGGTTTTCACTGCAAAGCTGTCAGCAATAAATGAAAAGTCTCTGAAAAACAAGTTACGAAAGAGCTTCCATTTCAGGCCAAGTTGGAGGAACAGGTGCCAAATTAACCCCCTCACCCGAGCCCCTCCCCCCAAAAAAACACACTAAAAAGTAGGATAAAAGGTATGAAGCAATGATTAAGAGATTGGACTTAAGGCCCCAACACAGGGAGGGGGAAGCCAGGTAGAATCAGTGGTCTCCATGAGTTGAGAAGACTGTGCAGGGAATCTCAGGGGATTAGAGTTCACAGGACAGAGTACCAGAGAGGAGAGAGCTGCACAGAGTGAGTGTGGGCACCAGCACAGTCCCACTTATGGCTTCAGCTATGCATGGGAGGAAAGTACCTGAGGCCAGGGAAAGAAGCACTTGAAAGGATTAGAGGAAATAGGACCATGGCACTTACACAGGCCTGGGGATAGCTCTTGTTCTCAACAGCCTGAATGGAAAACTTCATGGTTACAGGGCATCAAGCAGAAGAGTCAGAAGAATTTTGCCTCAGTAGTACAAAATTAACCCTAGACTAAACTCTGTTCTGGTACTGCCCAACAAAGCTTAAAAGTAAGCCTGGAAAGGATCAAAACTGGAAAACATGACCAATGATGAGGGGGAAATCCATCAACAAACCAGCAGAAACAGCCCTAGAAATGGCACACACGTGATAGACTAAGTAAGGACCTTAAAGAAGTTACGAGAACTATATTCAGTATGTTTAAGAAGGTAGGGAAAAAAAATGAGTATGAATAGCAAAGACATGGAAAATATAAAAAAGACCCAAATTAAGCATTTAGAAATGAAAACTACAATGTCTGAGGTAAAAAATACACTGTATAGAATTAAGATGAAACACTACAGAAGATTAATAAACTTGAAGACAAAGCAATAAAAACTATCCCAAATCAGAGAGCGAGCGAGCGCGCGTGCGCATCAGTGAGCTAGGGGACAACTTTAAGCAGTTTAACATATGTGTTAACTACAGTCCCTGAAGGAGGGAGGAGGACAAACAAAATATTTGAAGAATATTTTATTTGGGTGGAAAATTTCCAAAATTAATGAAAACTGTAATCTCACAGGCTCAGGAGGTTCAAAAAATGCAAAGCACAAGAAACGGGAAGAAAACTACACTAAGACGTGTAATCATCAAATTGCTTAAATTTGGTGATAAAGAGAAAATCTTAAAAGCAGCCGGGTGGGGGGGG
>JAQZBX010029568.1:0-27262 GCA_029593785.1 Cabassous unicinctus | reverse complement strand
TTAGAAAATTCTCTGTCTTTATAAAGAATTAATTATTAAGGATAACATCTCATAGAGAATCGATGTGCCATTTAAAATACTCCTTGAAATTAATTTCAAACAGTCAGCTCCAGCTGTGCTCACGAGACTCAGGCTCTGGAAAAGTCTTAAGAACAGAAAAGCAAGCAGGTGAGTTCATGAACTCATATGCTGTCACTGCCTTTGTCTCCTTGTTAAAGGTCCCGATAGCACCCCTAAACCCTGAAGGCTCAGCACTCTGCACGTAGAGAAGGCCCTGAGGAAGCCAGGCCGTGACAGCGCCAGTCTGCAGGGTGAGGCCCGTCCCTAACGGAGCATCTCGATGCACAAAGTTGCACCCAATCCTGGACGAATGCTAGAGCCAGTCCAATGAAAAGGTGCTTTCGTCTTCTGTAATTGCAGTGTCTTGGAAAAGCCTACGGTCCATACTATTTCCCTGTGCATGAGAATGACTCATGACTTTGATACAACAGAAAGACTATGCAGCACAAATAAAATTTTGGCTATGACACCACTTATTTGGAACTTCATCATAATATCATTTTTAAGGCAAGAATTTCCACATTTTTGGCCAAAAGTTATACTCCTTTGAAGTTAGAGGCAATATGTATACATCATATGTGATCGAAAACCTGCGCCACACAAATCTGAGGCGTTTTAGCCATTTGTAAATCATTTATTGAGGTGCTTGTCTTGTCGTTTTAAGTGATATAATGCATATGGATAAATATTTAGATGACACGTAAATGGGAGATGAATACTGATATGTGAAACAAGAAATGCACCCATAAATTACGGCCCCGGAATGGCTCAGGAAAGATAATTCCCATAAAGTCATAAGGTTGAGTTTTTGCAACATTAGATTGTTTGCCTCATTCACTCCTGTAAGACAGATGAGTTTAGAAGATCGAGCTGTTAGTTCAAAAGGAGCAGAAGAATCTGCTTCGTGCAGTTGGTAAGCATTGCTACGGAAACAGTGATGTGGGAACTGTCCACTCGGGACGCGGTAACTCGAGCTGTGGAGGCGTGTTACTCATCAGGCGTAATCCTGGGTTAAAGCTCTGGAAAACGTCAGACTTTCTCTACAACCTGATCATACTACTATTATGATGTGCACTTGTCTACATGTCTGAGATAACTTCCCCTGAAGGCAAATCGCTGTACAAGACACTAGCTAAAGTAATAAGTGTAAACACAAGTCACTCTAAAACGAATGATTTTTCAGCCCTAAGCAGGTTTACGAGGATGACTCTAATAGATTTCCCCTACAGACAAGACAGAATCAACAACTCAGCTGCAAAGTGAGAGGGCGCTCAAGAAACCGCACGTGGAGAGGATGTGGAGACACAGGAGCACTCCTTCCTGGCTGGTGGGAACGCAGAATGGTGCAGCCGCTGTGGAAGGCAGTTTGGCGGTTCCCAGGGAAGCTAAGTATAGAATTCCATAGGACCCAGCAGTCCCTCTACTAGGTATACACCCAGAAGAGCTGGAACCAGGGACTCGGACAGATATGTGCACACCATTGTGCACAGCAGCATTGCTCACGATTGCCAAAAGATGGGAACAACCCAAGTGTCCCTCAACTGATGAATGGATGAACAAAACATACATACAATGGGATAGTTTAAGCTGTAAAAAGGAATGAAGTCCTGATGCATGCGACAACTTGGATGAACCTTGAGGACATTATGTTGAGTGAAATAAGCCAGACATGAAAGGACAAATATTATATGATTTCACTGTCAAGATCTAATTATAATAAGTAAAGTCAAAGTCGAAGAGTTAGAGTCCAGAATATAGGCTACTAGGGGATAGATTGGGCTTAGAGACGGGGGACTTGATGCTTAAGGTTATGGAATTTCTACTTAAGCTGATGGTAAAGGTTTAGAAGTGGATGGTGGTGATGGTAGCACATTATTTTGAGTGTAATCAACAGCACTGAGCTGTGTAGGTGAATGTGGTTAGAACGGGGAAACTTTAGGATGTATATGTTACTAGAATAAAAATTAAAAGATCAAAATTAGGACTGTACAACGCAGTGAACCCTATTGTAGATGATGGACAAAAGTTTATAGCACAAGTATAAGACGATTCTTTCATGAATTATAGCAAATGTACGACACCAACACAAGGTAGTAATAATAGGGTGTTATTTGGGGGAATAAGTATGCCTAATATAAATAATGGATGAAAGACAGAACTATTTTTTTATTTCAGAATTTTAAAGAGCAATCATGCATCCTATACAGGAGTCCCACACATGGACCCCCCAACAGCACCTTCCATTGCTGTGACACATTTGTTGCAAATGATGAAAGAACATCGTCATAACATCACTGTTATCTATAGCTCATAACTTATATTGGTGCATTTTCCCCACAAACCGCCCTATCGTTAACACCGTGTGTTAGTATTGCATATTTGTTCATATTTTTCCATTAACCACAGTCCGTCATTCACCACGGCATTTGCTGTGATGCACAGTCCCCTGCCTTGTACAATCCATCCACGTGTACCTCAGTGGCTCTCATTTTCATCACAAGAGTTGCGCTGTCATCATCTCAGAACATTTCGTAACGTTTTCATAGACAGGACTATTTTAATCATCTTTTATCAGTTGTGACAAAGGCATCTACTGTTAAGAAATAGTGCAATTTGTAGACAAGTGCTGTCATCAGTAGTAGCAAACGCTCCACACCAACGCAAGGTGCTGACTCCTGCATTTTATGCAGGATTGCTTTGTAAACTCACACCTTCTCTAATAAAAAGAAAAATGGAGAAACAGAAGAGCCTGTCCTCTGGCCTTTGGAGACCTGTTCAAAACCTGGTGGAGGCAAAGGAGGACATTACATGAGGGCGGCAGGGGTTAAGGTGGGGCCACCTGGCAGGTGTGTCAGCGGCCGGTGGGTCCCAGCTGCAGAGCCGCAGCCCCTCTAGCGGGGGGAGGGCCTGGAGAGCTGCGGGTTTGCTGTGGGTAAGGCTCGGGAGCTGGGAGGGTGCCCCTGGCTGGTGGGCGTGAAGGCCCAGAGCAGCCGCTGATGGCAGGACGAGGGGTGCTGGGCTGCAGCCTCTGAGGTGAGAGATAGGTTTGCTTAAAGGCACTGCGGGAGGAGGGCTCGGGAGACGCTTCTCGTGTAGGTTGTGGTATGCCTGTGAAGCATTTGCCTCCAACGCATTGGCAGTTAAGTTCTGATTTCCAAGCTGAGTTCGAGGAAAAAATAATAAGAGACATAAATCATCCAATTAATAAAAACACCTTTTCACAATGTGGCAGAGAAGGCAAAGCATTGGTTTATTTGCAAGCACTTAAGAAATACGTTCAGCCGGATTAGGTGCCAACCACACACTACAGAGAAAGCATGAAAACAGGAAGAAGACGAATGCGCTGAATGTTTCTGGAAACAGGGCCAGTTTTCACACTCCACCGCAATGTAACTTTGGGTGGGGACTTGAGAGTGTCAGCATAATGGAAGTCAAGTTTATGTTTTCCTTGAAAGCTTTAGTTTCTGTACTTGTGACAGTAAAGTGATATCAGGTTGTCTATTAGCCAGCAGAATTAGTTTTCCCCTCACTAAAAAAATTCTTGCAGCATATTGTTTCTTACTGCTCCCTCCCCAACTGCTAAAATATGCCCCAAATATAAATCGGCTTGCCTCCTGCCTTTTTTCCCCTGGTTTATGGATCTAAAATTGACCAGACTACAAGCTAAATGGGAAGGGTATTTTGTTCTTTCCATTAATTGAATCTGTTCTTTATTTCACTACAGAAACTAAAAGAATTGAACACTGGATTATCGTGGCAGGGCAAACTGGAGGTACCTATGTGGAAAATGAAGTGGAAAAGAAAACTGCCGCTGGTAGTGGTTAGAGTTTACCGTGGCTGGTTAGAACTGCTGTTGAAGTTAAGTCTTAGGCAAAGGAGAAAGAAACTGCAGACGTGAAGGACGCAATACCTCCGAGGCTGCGCAGCCCAGGAGGGCAGAGCGTGGCCCGCTGAAGCTTCCGCGGCGCCAGCCGTGACCCCGTCTGTCTGCCCATGTGCCCAGTGTGATGAGCCTCGCCCTCAGCGCGAGTGAGGCTTGGGTATTTGGCGCAGGGCGGTTGCCAGGTGGCCAGAAGCTTATGGGAAATCAGTGAAAGGATGGGGAATGCGTTAAAGAGAACTGGACGAGCCCAGACATCTTGCCTCGAGAAGACCTGAGCTGTGCCATTTGGGTCCGTCCATCATTTCACAACCGCTGATGACATGCCCGCTACTGGCCTCGGAAAAAGTCATAATTGATTCTTTCCCTCAGACTTTTAATGGAGGGTTAAAAAAGCGCCACCATTTAAAAATGACTTTCTGGGCCACAGAGCCCCTTGAAAACCTGAGGCTGCTACTGAACTCTTAGGGAAAACGCACCAGTTCGTATTCACATAAAATTCTGCTTAAATCTTTAGCGGCTCATAATGCTATGAAGCCCATCCGTAAGCTTACGGGTTAAGGAACTCCAATCCTGGATAGAAAGACAGAGTTCCTTGTTCCAATTTTATTTAAACTTAATGTTTTTTTTGTTGTTGTTTGTTTAAACACACTAATTTTAGATGTGGTACTTCTATACTGTATATGGTTTGAAAATCTCTAAAATTAACTGGCAGAAAGCTTAAAGATACCCAGAACTTGAAATGTTTTAATAGGAAGGCATTCTTTTTATTGGTAAATTCTTACAATAGTGGCAGATTTTATTGGTGGTAAAACTACTAAATTATAAAACGATAGTAACTGTGACTTAGGTGCTAGAATCCTGCTACGAGCCTGAATAGAACTCACTATGGAGCAGTCTTGGTTGAGATGATGTCATTGGAATTTATCATAATAATGCTGTTTCACTTGAGAAGTTTCCATATCCCATGAATCTCTTTTTAGTTTTGCTTATGCTAAATAAATAATATAAATCATGCATAATGGATTTGAGTTACCTGTTCTACTGAGGTTTTTCCCTTTAAAGTGGGAAAAATCATGACTGTAACCCTCCCAGGACTGGCTTTCCCATGCCGAGACCTGAAGCTTCAACACCTAAAGTGTGTTTTGCTCTAACACCCCCAGAGGGCGGGTCATGTGATTGCAACTGCACAGCACGGAGCCTGGGGATGGTCTCTATCCATTCACGTCTCTTCACCAGACGTGTCTAGAGAAAACACAGCATTTTGAAATCCTCTCGCCACCTCCCTAGGGCTCACAATTTTGAGCCTATTGATGTGTGTGGAGGTGAGTGCTACCACACTTAAATTTCATAGGTGAAGCTCAAAACCAGGAGCCCACCCCTGCCAGGCGCCCCACGGGAGCGCTGACATAGCTCACCCAAAAAGGTGAACCCGCGTGCTCCTCTCAGCCACCCCCGGGGCCCCAGGAGCGAAACAGCTCTGAGGTTCAAGGAGGGGACAGGACATTCCACGTTTCCCTGAGACAAGCATGAGGAAAGCGGGGGACAAATGTGAAAAAGGCAAGAAGGAAGTATTTTCCCGACCTGACTACCCTGAAGTAGGAAAAACTACCTTTAAACAAGAGCAGTTGTGATTTCTTTACCTCTTTGAATTCAAAGCAGAAAATCATTGTAGCTGTTTTGTGTCTCCTTTTTCAAGCCCGTGAAGTTGAGGTGCTTGATTATAGTGCAAGATTCCCTAACTTTTAGTGAGAACATGCCCCTTTTTACTTTCCCAAAGTGTTGAGATATAAGGGAGGAGCTAGAAATACCAGCTTGCCTCTGCCAGGTCCTCTTCAAAGAGAAGGGCAGCCTGGCAACGTCACCGCGCTGAGTGCGTGGACACATCTAGGTACTCAACGTGCATTCCAGGAGAACGCGAAGGAGAGCTGGGGGCACGAGGGTCTCCAGCCTCGGCAACCTGGAGTTCCCTGAGAGAGCTACGGTCTGGGGAACACAGGGTTGGAGGTGGGCATGGCAAACAAAAGTCCTGCCCTGGGCCATGCAGCTGCCCAGGACGTGCGGATCAGGCTGGGAATGCGATACGAGGGAGTGACAGGCGGGGCGGCGGCAGCCAGACAAAATGAACTGATAGTGAAGAGTTCCTGGGCCACAAGTCTGTTGACCTGGTGGCTGCAGGAACTGCCCCTTGGTTAGCACCGGGGAGTCCGCCGCGGGCTGGGCATGGGGCCGGGCTGCCAAGACGGGAGCGCAGTTGGCAGGGACCAGGCTGCCTGCCTGGTGCAAGATTCAAGGGGGCGGCAAAATCTCAGAAATTTAGGTAAATGCTACTCAAATGCAAAAAACGCAGGCAAATATTCATGATGAACAAAATAACAAAAACGTAAACAAAGGCAAACGCCGGGCGAAGCCACGCTGGGGACCGAGGCTGAAGGGAAACGTGCATCCTGGGTTTAATGGAAGCAAACTCACTGTCACATTTTCAACTGAGAAAACTACCATATCTGATAATTGCCCCTTGACCTATTATGATCTTAAATAATTTCGTAATTAACTAAGATGAAGTAAAATTGTAAGAAATTCTATTTTGGCATAATTACAATATTTAAACTTAAAAACAATGTTGTGAGTTTTAATACCCTTACTTTTCAATATATTTAAAACAACTTAAATGTTCTAAAAAAAAATCAACCAGTAAAATATGCATAAAACCATCTCTCTACAGGGACACGCTCTCCTGCCTCCAGCCCCGAGGTGGCTTTTCTGGCACAGCGCTGCGGGCTGGGAGCTCACATAACAACGTCCTCTTTGACCCCTGTGGTGACTCACTGACCTTGAGAATGAGGCCTCATTCTCAGGAAACACAGGGGACATGTGTTAAACAGCATGCAAAGGCATCAGACTGGTTTTGTTCTCTCTTTTGCAAAGGAAAAAGGTTAAGTTGACAGTAATTTATTTGAAAAATATCTGGGAGTGGGGTTGAATAAAAACCGATGCCACCCTCCTCCTTCTAGGATATCCCCTCACCCCTCCTAAGAGGGGGGACGTGTCTGCACCTGCTCGGCACAGCTGACTGTTTAGCAGGGCAATGACCAATAGCGGAGCTGAGCTGGGTCAATCAGACACGGCCTCCCTCCTGGGTACCTGAATTGTATGACATTGAATATATATATGACATGACTGCTATGTCCCAGTCAGGTAGCTGAGGCCACGCACACTCGGAGCCAGAGATGCCAGGGAAATCCACAGGCGGCACAGCACTGAGGGCAGAAGCCAGCAGAGAGGAGGCAGACTCTCGGAGAGGACGGGAGACAAGGAACGGGAGGCCCCGCTGCTCAGTCCCCGGGGGGCTGGCTCGCCCTTGCCTCTCTCGGACACGACGCTGCCCTCTGTCCTCATAATGGAGACCCCTTTCAGCCACGCAGCCCTCACCACGCCCTGCACGACGGGCTACCTCAGCAAACGCAAGTGTGGAGCCTGTATCAGGGGAGTGAGGATTCCTGCTGAGCCCTGTGGCGTGCAGAGTGCGTCGGCACTGCTGCTTGCAATGTGGGAAGGTGCCGTGTTTTAAGCATTGCCCAAAGACTGCGCCCAAGAGTCAGACTGCGTCAGAACACGGGCAGCGCCAGCTGCCGGGTTGGGGCTCTGGATGGGGAGTGGGCGACGTGCTCTCAGGCGAGTCAAACGCATCTCCTGGAGCTTGTGAAAATTCAGGCAGGAGATGCAAGCCGAGGGCCGGCGCGGTGCCCGGCGTTTTGGGATGCACAGTAAAGAAGGGCGACTTTCACGTTAGGGCGCTCGGAAGGCACAGCGCAGTGCAAGGACCTGCCACGTGCAAGAAGGGGGCTCAGTCCCTTCTGCTCCTTGGGATGGATATGCAGAGGTCAAAGAAGGCAGCTGTGGCTCAGCAGGAATCTTCCTAATCACGAGCTCGAGAACCGTCGGAGCACCGAGAGCCCTCCTCTCTTAGGAGGCCAGGAAGAGGCCTCCAGACGGTGTAGGAGCTCACACTGGGCTTCCAAACACTCTCCAGCGCCACACACCAGACGGCATCGGGCACGTGCGGCACTTGCCAAAGAAGGGATCGGATGGAGCCCAGGAACCACAGAAGGGAAGGCGTGGGGTCCGGGTGGGCTGCCCGCGGACGCCCCGCTGGCCGGGCTGGCGCCGACGGCATGTCCCGGAGGAAGGCGCCGGTCTGCTCCGGGTCTACCACCCCCTCTGCTGCTTATTCCTGATTCTTCCTTCCTTAGCGTCTACATGTTGATCTTATGCAGAGACGAGTCTCCCCTCTGAGTGGCAGTAAGACTAGGAGCCCCTTACGCAGGTGACAGTGAATCTTTGATAGATGGTTGATTATGTTCTTCTCCAGTACCAGGGCCAGATTCACCTCCTGAAGCAAAGCGCACAGCTCTCAGGGGTGCCAGAGGAGGCTGTTTGGGGAGCAGCACTCTGCTCTCTCGGCAGAGCGTCTGTCTTACATCTTCACTTATCTGACACCGAGGACGATGCCACGGTTTAGCAACAGGATATCTGTTCACAGTAACAGAAATGAACAAACCTCACTTCGTGGTCTCTCTATACATAAATTTGTAGGAGTTAAATGAAAACATGCAGTTTATAAAACAATTTGTCAAATATGGAGAGAATTAAAATTTCTAACAGGAGGCTGTAGTTTTCTTTTCAGTTAAATTAACGAAACTTCTAGGATATAACATTTCCTTTTCACCTCTCAGTGCAGGGGAGTTTTGCTTCTTGGGTCTGCTCGTTTCTTGGGAGGCTAATTCTTTACAATACAGCCTATGTTTGGCTGTTTGCTAGTGCGTAGCTTACAGCTTGTGGCATTTACTAAGCTTTCTCACCAGAATGAGGGGCATAAGTATTTAAAATGAAAAGGTTGATAATGAGACTTAACAATGAAGTGTCATTGCAAATGATATATTTCCTTTTCCCAATCAGATGCATAATCTGGAAAAATATTATTTTAAAATAACAAGAGAGCCTGTGTTGAGAGGTTACTAGCCAAGCACTGCATATGTGTTATGCTATTCAAACTTCACAACAATGGTATGAGATGGGTGCTGCCATTACCCCAGCTCCCTCGTGTTCTAGATGAAGAAACTGAGGCTCAGGGAGAGCGAGGCTGCTGGCCGCTCAATTGTTCTCTCCCAGTCCTTCTTAGACCCTCGCCGAGCAATCGCCCTTCCAACTCTCATGAATTCACCACCGAGCCCCATGCTACCCAGTCAAAGGCCGGTCACCAGATCTCACCTCCCCTGGCCCCAGCAGCAGCGTCCCCACAGCTGACCTTCCCTCCTCCACACACGTTCCCATTTGGCTTTTAGGACACCACATTTTCCTGGATATCCTCTTGCTGTCGCCAGTCTCTCCCCTTAGTGCCGAGAGCCCGGGGCTCGGTCTTGGACCACCCCTTCTCTACCTGCATGCCCTTGGTGATCTCACCAGGGTCATGGCCACAAAACAACCTGTGAAGTGACGACTGCAAATGTGCCTGCAGCTCAGACCTGTGTCCTGAACTCTGGTGTCTGACACCCCGCCTCCTCCTCGTGGGTGCCAGACACACAGCTCAGACATAGCACCCAAAGGGACCCTCCGGTCTTCTCCCAGACTCCGCCACCACAGCGGCCCAGCCTCAGCGGGCAGCGATTCCATCCCTCCCGGTCGTAAGACCAAAGACTTTGGAGCCAGCCTGACTTGGCCCTTTCCCTCACCCCCACACGCAGTCTGTCAAGAAGTCCTGTTTGCTCTACTTCCAAAACACACACGGAGCCTCATTTCTCACCAGCTGCACTGCCTCCACCCTGCTCTCAGCCGCCGCCCTCTCTCACCTGAAAGACTGCGGCAGCTGTCTACCTGGTTGCTTGCTCTCCTTGCCTCACCATAGTTTATTCTCAGTCCAGTTGTCAAAGGGATTGTTAGAATATGAGTCAAGTAATGATAGCTAGCCTCAAAACCCTCCGAGTCCTTTCAACTGAGAGTAAAAGTCAGGATCCTTGCAGGGGCACAGGACCCTGCGATCTGGCCTCTGCTCCTCTGCCTGTTCTCCTTCTCCACAGCTCTCTCACTGCTCCTGCAAGAGCCGCAGCCCTAGACTTTCCTATTAGTGTCCCCACGCTGGAAGTTCTCACGCCCTGTCAAACTGCTCTATCTTCTCAGCAACATGGATTCACTACCTTACTTAGAGTGGAATCTGTTCCCCACATCCCTACACAATACTGCTTAGTTCTACTTCCATAGATCTATTTCCTTCTGAAGTTTGTGATTTACTTATTAGGTTTTTAAGAAGTTTTCCCCTCCCCTCACCAAGATTTTAAGTATCAAGTATCAATCCATCTCTGTGACTAGAATAGATTTGGCACAAAGCAGGTGCCCCACAAGCATGTGGCAAATGATAAACGTGCCAGAACCAGACTCAGCCTCTGGGCCATGCAGGTTCTCTTGGGACTGCGTGGTCAGCCTGGACAGTGACAAAACCATGGAAAAGGAAACCACCCAACTTTTGTAGTCAGGGATAATAGAAGCATCTTGAAGAGCAAAGCCAACCAGATGAGCAAAGCGAGCTGTCAGTGGTGTGTGCCGAGGTCTCCAGCCCTGGCTTCCTGGGACACAGGAAGCCTGCTCTCCAGCACGCAAGCTCCGTCTGCGGAATCTCAGCCTGGGTTTCTGCCCTCAGACCTGTCTGCTCCCCTGAAGCAAGACCTACGGCCTCGCTTCCCTCTGTGTCTCAGCCCACTGTCCACTCATGTCCAGTGAGTGTTCCACGGTGACAGGGGCGGCGCAGCGGGGCCAGGCGCATTTGTATCTGGGTCATCCGGCTCTGCCCTTTACCACCCGGGACCTCAGGTCCTTCTACTCTGTAAAATGGGATGATGATAATAGTACCTACCATAGGAGATTGTTGAAATTATTAATAAATGTAAGTAAGTCAGAATTCCTGGATATGGTGGACTCATATTTGTTAGCTGCTATTATTATGATAATTACGATCTTATTTTAGAGGGACCTCCAGAAGATATTACCTTCATTCCAAGATCATTATTAGCTGATGAAGGAGCTATTTCAGTTGAGGTGTGAAAACATCCATTTACCTTCTTGATAGTCTATGCTTAATGTTTCTGCTTTATGGGGGTGGGTGGGTAGTTTGGCACTGCTCAGATCTCTGCTGAAGATTTTCTACAGAGTTAAAAAAAATATGTCTCTTAAAGGATATGTTTTGGATGACCTTGTGAAGCAGACAGGAAATAGTATTACACAGATTGTTTGCTTAGACACTATTTTTCCAATACTACCACTACTGCTGTGCTTATAGCGGCGTATCATGTATTAACAGCTATTTATTAGGTGCTTCCTCTGTCCTAAGTGATTTATCGCCATTATCTCCTTAGTCATACCACATACCAGGAATTAAAGATTAATATTCCCACTCTGTGGCCCATGATGGAGCTTGGACTGAAAATTACAGCTAACCCTTAAAGCTAATGCTCTTAACATTACGTTATTTAGTGGAGGGCTTAAGAAGAGGAACGCGTTTCTCTTCTTATAAATGGATTAAAGAATGTCAACAGAATAATGCATGAGAGGATTCTACATATATTGACATAAATATTTACTTCCCCATAGTCTGTCCATAGTATTAAAAATTGATTAATATGGTTTCTGAAATGGTAAGTTAAACAAGGTAGAAATTGATCAAATTTCAGTTAAATGAATTGACCTACAATAGAATAAATGCTGCTTGAAATTAAGGTAAGAGTTTTCCGCCAAAGTGAATTATAACTGACAATTATTTTAAGAGGTTTTAGATATGTGAGTACATTTAGGTACTAAAAGGTCTGGCATGAAACAAATACTTGAAAACCTAAAATTTCTTTAAAAAGTACTGAAATGGTTTTCAGTGTCTTAAGTGATAACTGAAACCATTGATTTCTCATAAACATGTAAGAAAAGACACTTTTAGAACACGGTTTCTGAATAACAGACCTGTATATAAACTAAATAAATCACGCCTAGGAATTTGCTGATGAATTCAGTCGTGCTGTGAATTGGAAGACGGTTTCTTTCTCCTTCCCCTCCTGCTTTAAAGCACCGGCAAAGCATTTGGTTAACAAGAAGCCAAACCAGAGGAGTTAGGGTCTCTCCAAAAGCCCAAGAGGAGGCTGTGGAGGGCCACGTACTACCGGGCAGTCTGAGGACAGAGAGGCCACAGCAGCTGCAGGCTTTTGTCTGTCTTGCTGGAGAGAGAACGCTGTCGTCTCTGAAGAGAGCTCGGGTACCTGTTTGTGGCTTCCAGGGTCAGGCCCCGAGGGAGGCGCTATCTGAATGGAAAGAGCTACTGTGTGTGTCTCTGGCCTTTTGGGGAACGGTGGCTCTGCAGCAGGTTTGGGAACCTGTGGTGCTAGGTCCTGGGTGTGGGGCAGTTTCAAGGTAGAAATTCTCCAAGTTTGAGAATCTTGCGTGTACTCCTCTTGTAGAAATGGGCTACTGATGTTAGCAAACGCTGGGGAACCTGTACTGGAAGCTGCTGGTAAAGGATTAGTGAGCTTTTGAGTGTACGAGACCGTTGTGTTAGATTCTTCAGAATAGACAATTGTGTGGCTGGAATCGTCATTAGAATACATTGTTGACTCAGGAAAGCACTCTGAACAGCAGGGAGTTTGCCTGTTAGTTGCTAATTGGTATAAAATGTCTCCCTTTGTGGGACTGGTTATGGAGGAGCTGCAGAAGCCCCCTTTCCTGTGTGGTGGAAGGGGTGCCTGGGTTGCCAGAAGTATCCAGAGAAAGAAAGAATGTCGAAGGAAAAACAAAGAGAGAGTCAGAGTTAGTCAATACGAAACCAGTGCCAACCTTGCCCTCACAGAGGTGGAGCAATGTCTCACCTTCTACCTGCCACACTCCTTCTAGAACGCACTGTAACCTAGTGTCAACAGTGGCCATCAGAAAAAACTTTTGGAGAATACATTATAAAGTTTGTCTTCATATATATTCTGGGAAATTATGTTAAAAAGTGAACATACATTCTTTGGGAATATTTTTAGGCTTAAAGGTAAGTGTGTATATACACACACTAGAGCTAATCATTATGTTAGGAACTGACCTACTTTTGTGAGCTTAAACAATCAGAAAAAAACAAAACTGCCTTGAACCTAAAATCCGTCCTCCGTGTTGTAAATACAATATAGGAAGCAAAACACAAAGGAAAGCAAAGTATATTAAAAATAAAAGATAAATCCACATGTGCCCATGTTACTAGCAAACAGGCTTTAAGCAGAAGTCTGAAAGCTGTACTTTAAAATAACAGTAGACAAGAGTGTACAGGGTTACCTGAGTTGGTGATTTTTTTTCTTGTAGATTTGGTCGAACGCTTCTAAAACCTTTTGCTGCAAGAGAGGAATATGTAGCATCTCCGTTCAGTGTCTCTTGATAGCGACCATTGTAAGAGCTCCAAGCTTTTATCAAGGGAAAACAAATTGGGTACAAAAATATCTACATTCATTCACCAATAACATTTTTTATAAAATTTGTTTTTATTTGCAAAATTGATGTTTTCTTTCTAGAAATTTAATTTAATATGCATAACTGTAGAAAATGTAAGTTTAATGTGAGATCAATAATGTGGTTATGAACCAAATTTCATAGTAATACAGAATAACCTCTGTGTACCTGAGTCAGGTGACTGGATATCACGCCCTAAAAAAGAAAAAAAAAAAAGATATTGAAATTAATATTAGGGAAAAAATAAATGAACAATCCAGTGAAAATCATTTAGCAAGGAACCATGTACAGTATTTTTGGCAAAGGTTACCTCAGTTCTAAAATTCTGTGTATGTCAAATATACCAGTGGGAGGTTTGTGCACTTATTCCTGCTTTAATTAGAATTTCATTCATAACATACCTATAATATATAATGAACACACATCATACACTGATTCTTCCCCTCAATAATACTGCAGCCTTGTGATTTTAATCTTAGCCCAAGCTGGATCTATGAATTTCTAAATATCAGATTAATCAGTAAGAATCGGTTTACAAACGACGCCTGCTTCTCCTGGCACTGAAGCCAGCCGCCAGGCCCTGACTTCTCAAGGTCCTGCTGTTACTGAACCACACCAACTCCCGCGAAGGACGGAGATCAGTTTTTGTGGTTTGCATTTGTTCCTACTTTAAGAACGTGTAAATGCGCCTATCACGTTATATAATGATTTAAAATTATTCACTAGACTTTGAATTTTCTTATTTCCATTTAAAAGTAATTTTATATTCAAATATGAAAGAGCTGTTACAATATACTCCATTGTCTTACAGGAAATAAGCTGTAGAAACTAAGTTTCAGGACTCAGAAATTGCTTTTGCTAACGCAGTTGGACAGTGGCTCAGTAAACCATTTACCGCCAGTCTCATTGGCATTATTCATTCAGAGACCACACCTGCACATACTTTGAGCTACTTCATTTGTGTTGCTGGATTCCACTGCCTCCACCCCTGGACCACTGCTAACTGACTCTTATTCCAATGCCCTCCTTGTTTCCTTTCTAATGTTGAAGTAACAGTTTTTTTTTGTTTGTTTGTTTTTGTTTTTGATGTACCGGGGCTGGGGATTGAACCCAGGACCTCATACGTGGGAAGCTGGCACTCAACCACTTGAGCCACATCCACTCCCTACAGCTATTTTAAAATCCAAACACATGAATTTGGAAGGATAAAAATGGATTGAGAAATGCAAGGGTTTGATTTTTAGAAAAATATCTAATATAGATTCTTTCCAAATCAAGGAATGAAAAATAAATGTGGGTCAGCATAGAGTGCGTTAGAATGAGTCCAGCTCAGGTGAGTTAGAGAAAACTAACAAAGCTTCATTCTTCATAACAACTGTTCATTTCATATGGATTTTATCTCCAATGAAGGCAAAACCAGAGTAACAAAGTAAGTACACTAAAGTGAAAAAAACTTTGAAGAGTTAGGCGTGAAATGTTTACTAGATCCCCCTTCTAGAATTTGATTGAAACTCCCATCGGTGAAAGGGAGATGAGGATCTATGAATAACTGAAGCCATACAGGGCAACCATCATCACTCTGCTCTGATGAAAGGAGAACCTTTATAACCGTTAGGGCGCCGAGTCCTGCCGGGGACAAGGAGCAGTTTGGGGACTTGTGGGAATGGAAATGAAAAGGGATGCAGCAGGAAACATAACTATTACTTCCATTCCAATTACTTGCTTGAGAATAGGGAGTTTATCTTACTTTGGTTTGATAAAACAAGGTGTTTGGGTGTGTGCTGGGGGCGAGAGGGTATATGGCACTTGAGGCAACCTCCTCACTTGACGATGTGTAGAGGGCCAGCTCTGCCCTTCACTCTGGTGGCCACTGTGGTCCTGGAGCCACAACGAGCAATAAGTGAGAGAATAAGCAACAGCCTGGCTTGGCCGTGGGCCCCTCCGTGGGAACTGGGCCAGGATTTCCAGAGAAACTCTACCAGTCACAGGAACACCGGTGAGCTCTTCTGGAAGGCCTTGACGGTACCGGATAGGACAAAAGGGAAAAATCGCCATGGAGTAAAACTTCAGGATGAGCTGGAATTTCAGTGGTGTCTATGTTAACGATGAAGGTCTACTTTTTAAAAGTGGGTGGTCTTTAAGATACTCAAGTGTACAATGTTTTCACTTTTTGTTTTTAAATAAGCCCAATTAGGATATTTAAGGCATTCGTTCCTGATTTGCTGTTTTCTGATAGGTCTTCATTTAGACCTATCAGAAGCCTATTTTGCCCATATGGCTACTGTCCAGATAGCCCAGCTTTTCTTCTAACCTTGCCAGGAAAGCTTAGGGAAGGGAGAAGTGTGGTCGGAGCAGCAGAAAGCATCCTGGATCCATGCCAGGTAAGGAGAAAATAGGTGTAAAAAACATTGTGCAGACAATGATGTGACAGAGGCACGAGGCAAATGGTGAACGAAAACTTGAACATTATTCTTGACCATTCACTGGGGAGAAACAGCTGATTCCCCTTTCTTTCTTGTGTTTCTAGACAGTCACTGATGCTGAGATGGCCACTGCCTCCTGGAAATGTAGGCAGGACTAAGCGGGACAGGCTTGCTTTCCACTGGCTGTCTTGCATGTGAATTTAAATGGCACGTTTGAGAATTGAGAATGATAAACGCGACAAATCCTTTTCACCAGCACAAGGAGCACTCCCCGGGTCCAGCAGAAGGTGGTGGGCACCTGCCGGAGGAGCTGAGCCATCCCTGCTCCATGTCAGGGTTGACCAGAAGCCCTCAAAGGGCCTTTCCAACTTTCCAGCATTATGGTCGCATGCGGCTGTGTTTATGATACCTAACGGCCACTCCATGCTTTCCACCTCCGGCTTTCCTTAAATTCCTTCAACTGACTCTATATTGACACGATACACTATGTGGTCGTCATTCTTACAGCTCCTTTCTAAAGATGGCTTAAGTGTTTTGCAAGAATTTAAACATATTAATTAAATTCAAGTAACTATTAAGTGTCTATAGTGTTTCTAAATCATGTGACAAAACTTAATTTTCTTCATTTACCCTCATTTAATTATTACAAATCTATGACTTTGGGAATGGTGAAGTATGCTGACAGGTAGGAAAATGACAAACAAATCCTGTTTCTTACAGACTTGCAAATCAACTAGTTTTCCTAAGTTGGCACTGGCGACTCCTGACTCAGCACGGTGCCCCAGCCGTGGAGCACACCACTTTCACTAATGCTACCTTAGACTGGCAAGTCTTTCTGGTGTGATTAAATGTGCTTCAGAAAGGCCTATTATTTCTCCATAGCCATTGGCTTGGCTCTAGCTTAGGTTAGAAACATCAGGGTGTGCGATGGTGAATTTTCCAGTGGGCTTTACTTCCTGGATAAAGGAAAAGAGAAAGCGCGAATAGTGACAAATGGTTGGTGACTGGTTGTCCTGAGGCCTGTGACCTCAGAAGGGGGAGAAGGGCCTGAGGCCCCCAGGCCAACACCGCCCGCTGGCTCGGAAGCACTGGTGGAGGGTCTCTAGCTTTTACATCAAGGCCGTTCTGTTCTAACAATAACAGATGCAGCAAATATTTGTTAAGTCCCTTTTGATCACGTAAAGCCACAGTGTCAAACAAGTTCTTACGAAAGCTTCTATGGAAGGTAACTGGGCATAAAAAGAGGCTGATCTCTTTCTTCAAAATGTAATTAAAATTTCCTTGAAAAAATAGATCATGTCTGTGTTATATAAAAAAAGAGGTCTGCCCTACAATTTTTGTGTAACATTTATGTAATCTAAGTATCTTTTAAAAAATAAAAAATAAAATTATTATACATAAAAAAAAAAGAGGTCTGTTTGTAAAGCAACAACTAATCCAAAATTTGGGGACTCCATTTCATTCTCTAGAAATCTTATTTTATTTAGTGATAAATTTAAAATGGTGTCTAAAGTGATCAAACACTCTTACTACTGCAGATCATTCCATATTACTGAAGCATTAAATCTTTTCTATCATTTTGATTCTGTAGCACTAAATCTTATCTATTAAGTTGAGTAATATGAGATTGCCGATATTCAGCCAGTTTTGATTTTCCAAAGTGTTGATATCCTCTGGTTCAGTCTAATCTCATCCTTCCATGCGTACATTCAGAAACAATAACAATTTGGCATTGTTGAACCAGTGTCACGCTCCTGGCACCTACAGGAGCGACCCACAGCCAAGCAGTGGGGAGAGGATTTTAATTGGTTGAAATGTCAATGATATTAATGATATAGGCATTCCAATTACATTATATCCCAGAACGCCATTTGATTTATTTTACTTTCCTCAGTTCCTAGTTTCCCAAGTTATCCAACGTTAACAGCATTTGTAACTTTA
Source organism: Cabassous unicinctus (assembly GCA_029593785.1). Lineage (NCBI taxonomy): Eukaryota > Metazoa > Chordata > Mammalia > Cingulata > Chlamyphoridae > Cabassous > Cabassous unicinctus. Next base: position 9,445 of record JAQZBX010029568.1, on the reverse strand, counting down.
AAAATTTTTTTATACTCACACACACAAGAGCAAACATGTATACACACATATGCAAAATTTTTTGTTTTCAATCAAAAAGATTCCACACTGCATTCCTTGCTGTGCAATTTGCATTTTCCCCTTACTTAATATTTTATGGAACCTCTTGGACATTGAAATCCATTTGTGGCTTGGAGGTGGTGGATGGGAGGGGGATTCTCCACCTGGAAGCTTCCTTGCTCCCACTGAGGCTGGGAAGTTTAGGACTTAGAGGCTTTAAAGCCAAGGATACCCTGAGGATTTACCCACCCACTCAGTGTAAACATGTGAAAGGCACGGTGGTAAGCTCAGGGAGAATTAAAAGTACATAAACATTCTCCATCCTCTCCTCACTCTGCTGAAAAAAGGACAAGAACTACCAAACTGCAACTAACAAACAAACAGTTAAACCCACCTACCCACCCACCCACCCTCCAAATGAAAGGTTTGGGACTATATCAGGGTCTAGCCCAGGGGCTCTTAACCAGGGGTCTGTGAGCTTGAATTGAATTTCAAAGAAACATTATTCTTGTGGGAATGTGTTGGTGCGGGTGTGATGTATTTCTTAAATAACACACTGTGTAGTGTGGACTTAGCAAGGGGACCGTGGAACAAAAAGGGTTAAGAGCCCCGGGCTGGAGGCGCTGGGGTCCTGGGCTCACTGTGAGCTCTTCCGCAGCAGTGCCCCCTCCTAATGTGGACGGAGCCTGCGGACGTGCTGCCGGCATTCATTATGGGAGGGCACCTCAGCTCAGGGCAGCGTCACACCCCCAGCTACTTTCTAGAGGATCTTTGTATCTGTGAGGGCGTGTTAATCTTAACTGGTCTAGAGTTTGCTATGTCTAAAATGATCAATTAGAAGGATCTTTGCTGACTGGACGAGGATCTCTTTCAGAACTGATAGTCTCTCGTTCTGCTTAGCCTCCGGAAGAAGCAAATTCATCAAGATTTGGTTTCCTGCAAATCCCTCTTCTTCACCCTGTGTGCCCACCAACCAGCCCCTCCTTCCAGCTTTTAGGTTAAGACACACACACACGAACCTGTGAGTTATTTTAACTAAAGGATGTGCTACCTTAGTTCATGAAATAATGAAAACCTAAATAGTTCTTAACACTTTTGTTACTCAACACATTTTTAGAAAGTGACTGTTGTTTTTAATTAGATTTTAAAAATGTTTTCTACAAGATATCAGTTTCCTTTGGCTTTTAATTTTTAGAACAAAAACAGTCAGAGGCGATAGCTATTCTTGGCATAAGAAAAATAAGACCTTGTGGGGCATTAGAAAGGTATTTACAGCCACGTTATTCCTCCAAACAAGACAATTCTAGTAACAGAGAAAGGCCAAGCAGAGCCGTTCCCGCGCAGTCCCGCTGTTAATGATGCTGTACCTGCAGCCAGCAGGCTCGGAGAGCTCTGAACCCTCTTCACAGACGTCAGCGTGACAGACATGGCAGTGCGGCCGCGAGCACCCCCTCCGCTATCTGGAAGCAAAAACACGACATAGCAGAGGCCGAGGCCAGGGAGACGCCGTGCAGACATGCGCTGTCAGCGAGACGTGCGAGGCATTCACGGAAAGATGAGCAGAGGCAGACTTAGTGACCACGAACACACCTGCAGGTCTCACCTCCACCCCAAACGCAAACACAAAGCATTAGAAGAAACCAGGGGGTGTCTTAGAACTAGAGGCCAGTGCTTTAAAGATTTTATACTTAACATTTTTTGGAAATACAAGCACGGAGCTCAACTTTGCTTGCAGAGTTTAAATTCAATTCCTATTAAATTTACAAGCAGTATAGCTAGCTTTAAGTTATAGATAATCTATATTTCAGGATTGAGGGCTATGATATAATACACTTTTGTATCTATTACTTAGATTGTACTGTGTTCTAGTTATGATTCCTGAAGAGAGTTTGAAGCAACTCTTGAAGTAAAAGTTATTAACTGATATAATCAAGATGCATTTGGTGTACAGGATTCGTAAAGAAGCATACAACATTAGGGAAATTCTTGTCTTCCCATAGTTATTATTGATTTTAGAAATAATAAGCTCAACTGAATTCAAAGTTAGTATTGATATATACAGCATTTATTGTTTTTATACTTCTGAACAGTATGTTTATACTCATGTAAATCTCAACATGAAGTAAAATAAGTGAAAAAGCATCAGACATTTTAATGTGCTGTGGGAAGTTTAGAGTAGCAAGACTTCTAAAAATGGAAGGTTAATGTTCTACTTACAAATAGATCCCTATTCCATTCCCACATTCCTTTGTCATATGGCATTATAATAAAGAGTTTTGCTCATTTCCCTGGAGTCAAAACAACTTAAATTCTTTTAGAAAATTATGACAAAAGACAGAAATGCTTAACTGCCAATATGATACAATCATTATATACTTGTTACATGCTATGCCCATTTTTTTTCTTTGTCATTTACTCTTATGGAAAAGTATACCTTTTGTTTCATGAACGTGAGGGCATTTAGATTAGGAAAGATGCTTGGAAGTAGGATTTGAATTAGTGATTGGTAAAATTCACAAAACAGGTCAACAGTCCTCAAAATCAGCAAAATAATACTCACATCAAATTATAATTTGTAAGATAATATTGTAGAAAACAATTAAAACAGAAAAATGACTTGAAACAACACTGAAAGAAAATAAGCCCAATGAATCAAAGAAGACTTAAGAACCAAAAGAGAAAGACACATGGCAGACACTCCCAGCTGAAGATACCAGCAGCAGGACTTCAGTAAACCCTGCAAACTGAAAATAGCTATGAGGGACACGTGTGTCTGATGAAACAGGGGTAGCACTGAATATGTGAAACCTACAGATGTTGGTGGGCTGAAAAGGAAAAAGGAAAAAAAGATTTCCTTTTCCAGGTCTTCTAATCCTGAACATCTGATAACAAGCAGAGGGGAGAAAAGAGAAAGTTCCAGAATGAGGAGCTCCAGGCTCGCTGGTTAAACCCATGGCCCCTGAACTCTGTGCCGAGGCACCCTGGGCCACTTCAGTCGTTCACAGGGATGTGGGGGCTAGTTCACATTCTCAAGGAAAACAGTGGTGTCTGTCGGATGCTGCGTGCACTACTAGCTTGAGTAGCTCCCTGTGTCAACACAGTGGATTGTGCTATATTCCCTTGATGACATCGTCTTTGGAAACCTGGGTTTTCTGGGGTTGCTGTGATAAAAACAAGTACACCGTGAAGAGCACCTTGGGCCACAAATGAGAGTGATCTGAGAAAGTCTGCAGTGCTCAACAGGTACACACATCCGTTAAGCAAGTAAACGTGGTTATTAAGAATGAGACAAAATTATTTTTCCTTCAATGTATGTGCATTATCAAATGGCTCCTAGGTTGATAGAACAAAAAACGTATTAAGTTGTACATAACTACTTAACACATAGAACTGTTAGGTATTTCTTTTGGCCCAGGGGTGCTGAGAGGGCACAGTAAGCCAGGAAAGTTTGTGAATCTCTGGGCCAAGCAATTTCTGTATTCTAGGCAGCTCTAAGACCTAGGTAAAATAAATGGAGGATCTGTCTTTAGTAACAGTTTAATAAAGAGCTTATCTTAAAAAGTTGAGGCATTTATGAAATTGCTGAAACATAGAAATCTATTATATTCTCTTTCTAATTACTTATATAGCAATACTTTTCTCCTATTGCTTGCCGGTATTTTAAGAGCTCTCAAAATGTGGACGCTGTCATCCATTCATCCATAGGTCGTCCTCGTGAGTCCTGGAGCTCCCCCTTCAAAGCCTCGAGCCAGCCCCGGAGCTATGACTCCAAGACGCTGCCTATACTGCTAAAAAAATGCTCAGATGGGAGGCTCACCTACCACCGGTGATCTGGTCTCTTCCTCCCCGCCCGGCGCCCCCTCCCCCCCCCCGTTTTCCTTCCACAGTTTAGATTTGCCTTAGATAATAATGGGTGATGTCTAACAAGAGTGTAGATATAATATATTCTGTGTGGTTTTTACATTGCTTAGATAATTTAACATGAAAAATGAACCACATTTCCCTGGATTAGTTTATTATGTATTTGATTAAAAGCAAAAGCTGAGTTAAAAGAATGTTTATTTTGTTAACCATAGGGACTGACTCATGGACATTTAAATAGCAATATATCTTTTTAATGATTGATAAGTAGATTATCAAGGCCAATTTTATTTATTAGATATTTAGGAACTGATTCTTACTTCACCTGTACATACAGCAATAATGCTTCCTTCAACTTCCTAAAGCAATTTTAATATATATTTTTAATGTGGTATGCTTTTATAACAACATTATAGTATTACTTTGGATTTTTTAAAAAAAAGCATTCCAATAATGTGCAATCAATATTTTATGCATAGCTTTGAATATGTTTAAATTCACCCATGTGGGTAAAATAGTCCTATGAATATTAGCATTCCATCCAGAGCCAAGCTCCCTTCTTATAAATGAAAGGATATTTTAGAGGGTTTTATTCACTCTACTGTAGTGGTGACATAGGCTCAAGTACCCCAGAAAACTAAAAATCTACAATTTCTATGTGCCTATCTTCTTATTAGGGATTGAATTATATGAATAGGAAGATGTATGCATACAAACGACATACTACCTTTTCCTAGGATTTAGAGGAGTTAATTTCACAATATGATTAGAGAAAAAAAGGAAATGAGATTAGGTAACAAAACAGAAAGTTCTACCTTTGATGGCTCAAAGATTGGTGCATAAAGACAAAGAAATAAGGTAATGAATTTAGACCACTTATTGAATCAGAAACTCAGGAATCACCTTTAGGATCAGCAGGGAGCTACGCTAATGACATAAGACCAGGATGATTTTGAGAGAGCAAAGCTGAAGAGATTGTAACTAACAGAGACAGCATACCTGTATTCATTTTGACCTTGGAAGGTTTGTTATTAAAGTCTTCAGATTTCCTGTAGAAAAAAAATGATGCATTAATTTGTTCACTAGTCTGTGGCACAAAATCTCATGAAAGTGTGTTTTTGTTTTTGTTTTGTTTGTTTTCGGTGTACCTGTGAATTAATATCACATTATCAATAGTCTTATTTAAATCATTTAATAAAGTGGGCAGCATTTATTATTTTATTCAAATTAAACGTCACTTATTATTATTCCTATGATGATAAGTTTATGTTTTGGTTTAATGGTGACCATTAACGTATGAAAATGGCAAGCAAGCATATGTAGAGAAATTTTCACTTTTAAAAATGGTTTCTTCTGCAAACATTTATATTAATCATTTTTGTTCTCTAAACCTGGAAGGATCATTGGTTGCTGAACGTCCCCTTACAGAATTTTATAAAGTACCTTGGTCCTGGGGAAGGGACAAGATGGCGGCAGGGTAAGGAGCTCCTACAGTCAGCTCGTCCCATATGGCGGTTAGTAACCACCCAGAGCATCTAGAGCACCTGTCTGGGGGCTCCAGGAGACCAGAAGACACCCTGCAACATCCTTTAAGGAATGGAAGGAGGAGACCACCCATCTGCAGAGAAGAGTCATAAGTAGAGCCCTCCACGCCCTGGAGGCCGGTGCCCATCCTCCACTGGAGGCACAAGCCACCTCAGGAGCTGTTCCGTGGCTGGAATTGGAAGCTCTATTTCCCAAAAATGGGGGAGGAAGAGATGGTGGGGCACCAACTTCAGCTACTGATTAGTAAACTCAGCTAGCTAAAGCATAATCTTAAGAACAGCTAAACTTTGAGTCTGTCCAGGTCAGAAGGAGGTTGGTTGCCACCATTTTAACTCTGCCCTCAGCATGAGTGGAAGTGAGCTGACTGAAAATCACAGTTCTGGTAGGGACCAGCTTCTTTCCCCCAGATGGCACAGCAGCCCTAACCTAGGCTCCAGGCCCACCTCCGGCAGGGAGGAAGCTGGCGGGACACGCACCAGCCTCTTGGGCAACTGTAGGCACTTTTGGCTGACACAAACTGACTAGTCGGACACCTGGAGCTCTATCCCCACCCTCCAGTAGGACAGGGGAGGAGCTGTGCTTCTTCAGCATCTCTGGGCAACTGCAGGTGCCTTTGGCCCACACAGACTGGTCTGTCGGGCACTGTGGCTTCACCCCCACCCCCTAAAGGGCAGAAGGGACAGTGCTCCCTCAGGCTCAGGGCAACTGCAGGTGCATCTGGCCCACATGGATTAGATCACTGGGCACTCCAGAGGGTCCATGCCCACCCCTGGCAGTAACTGTGGCTCATTTGGACCTGCACAGCTTAGTTTGCTGCCCACACCTCCAGCTCCATCCTCACCCCAGGCAGGGGAGGAAGTGGCGAGAAGCTTTATCAGTCTCTCCTGGCAACTACAGACAGTCTTGGTCTACATGGCTTGGATTATTACACACAGCTGTGGCTCTGTCCCTACCCTGGCAGGGGAGAAAGTTGGGAGAAGCTTCATTGGTCCCTGGGGAAATGAGGGCAGCTTGAGCCTCCATAGCTTATAGCACCACTACAACCTTGGCTCCTACTACACAACCAGCAAGGGAGAAAGAGCAAGAAACCCCTAAACTAAAGAGAGAAACTGCACCCAGAATAAATACCCTAGTAAGCCAGATGCCAAGACACGAACAAAAAATGACAATCCACACCAAGAAACAGGAAGATATGGCCCAGTTAAAGGAACAAGATAAGCCTCCAGATGACATAAAGAAGCCGAGACAATTAATCATAGATGTTCAAACAAATCTCCTTAATAAATTCAATGAGATGGCTACAGAGATTAAGGATATAAAGACGACACTGGATGAGCACAAAGAACAACTTGAAAGCATACGTAGAAAAATAGCAGATCTTATGGGAATGAATTCATGATAAATGAAATTAAAAACACACTGGAGGCATATAAGAGCAGATTTGAGAAGTCAGAAGAAAGGATCAGCATGCTTGAAGACATGGCCTCTGAAAGCAAACATGCAAAAGAACAGATAAAGAAAAGAATAGAAAAAATTGAACAGGGTGTCAGGGAACTAACGAAGGCAAGAGATGCACAAATATACATGTTATGGGTGTTCCAGAAGGAGAAGAGAAGGGAAAAGGGGCAGAAGGGATATTTGATGAAGTAATGGCTGAAAATTTCCCAACCCTATTGAAGGACAGAGATATCCATGTCCAAGAAGCACCATGTATACACATCTGAATAAATCCGAATAGACCATCTCTGAGACACATACTAATCAGAATGTCAAATGCCAAAGACAAAGAGAATTCTGAGAGCAGCAAGAGAAAAATGATGCATAACATATAAGGGATACCCAGTAAGATTAAGTGCTGATTTCTCATCAGAAACCATGGAGGCAAGAAGGCAGTGGTATGCTATATTTAAGATACTGCAAGGGAATAACTACCAGCCAAGAATCTTATATCCAGCAAGATTGTCTTTCAAAAATGAGGGTGAGTTTAGAGTAGCCAGAAGTTTAGAGTAAACAGAAACAGAGTTTGTAAGTAAAAGATTGACTTTGCAGGAAATACTAAAGGGAGTTCTATATCCTGAAAAGAAAAGACAGAAGAGAGAGACTTGGAAGAGCGTCTAGAAATAAAGATTATGTCAGTAAAAGTAACTAAAAGTATAAAAAAAAGTGGTGAAAATAAAATATGACAGATAAAACCCAAAGGTCAAAATGGGTGACATAAGAACTGCTTTTATAGTAATAACATAGAATATTAATGGATTAAACTTCCAAATCAAAAGACACAGACTGGTGGAATGGATAAGAAAATATGAGCCATCTATATGCTGTCTACAAGAGACTCCCCTTACACCCAAGGATACCAATAGATTGAAAATGAAAGGCTGGGAAAAGATATTCCATGCATGCAGTAACCAAAAAAAAAAACAAAAAACAAAAAAAACCTGGAGTAGCTATACTTATATTGGATGAAATAGAATTTAAAAGCAAAACTGTTATTAGAGACAAAGAAGGACATTATATATTAATAAAAGGGGCAATTCACCTGAAAGAAATAACAATCATAAATATAAATGCAGCTAACCAAGAGGCCCCAAATTACATGAGGCAAACACTGGCAGAGGATCAATAAAGAAACATCGAGCTTGAATAATATGATAAATGGACTAAACCTAATAGAAATATATAGAATATTGCACCCCCAAACAGCAGGATATACATTCTTTTAAGTGCTCACGGAGCTTTCTCCAGGATAGACCATATGTTGGGTCACAAAGCAGAGCTCAATAAATTCAACAAGATCAAAATTACACAAAGCACTTTCTCTAAAAATAATGGAATAAAGCTGGAAATCACCAATAGGCAGAAAAAGGGAAAATTCACAAATATATGGAGATTAAACAACACACTCTTAAATAATCAGTGCATCAAAGAAGAAATTTCAAGAGAAATCAATAAATATCTCGAGCTGAATGACAATGAGAACACAACACACCAGAATCTATAAAATACAGTGAAGGCAGTGATTTGATAAATGTCTTATCAGTTACTAAAAGCAGCAGCTGCACAACTCCCAGGCTTTCTTGCCTCTGTCTGCCAGCGCTCTTGGCCTCTTCTCCTTCCTGCCCTTTCTCCTGTCCCGTGTGTTCTGCTCTATTTATCATCCATCAGTTTCTTTCAATATGGGGCATTGAAGTTCACCTCTCATAGAAAGACTGCCTTTGTTCATTACGACTGTGAAACCCTAATTATAGAACCAAAACACGAATGCCGGTGAAATGCAATGAAGGAATACACTTAAGTGATCTGAGATATAATTATGGACCAAGAAGAGAAATATTTTATCTTATTTTAAGCCTAGATTGAGTTACTCATACCTTGTTACTGGATAATTACTAAATCAGTGAATGTACAGAATGGATGTAATCACATACTGCTATTCACTCCAAATTATGTATTAGAGCTACAAACTGCAAACAAACCAGATGATTTCCTCATTATGGAGTGTTTCGTTTTTGAATCACCTGATTGTGTTCAGTGTCAGACTCTCTTCTGTCTGCCCTGAAACACGCTGGGGTAAGAGAAGGAGGGACAGGGTAACTCTTGAAGCTGGCAAGGCAAGTGATCAGAGAGTTACCCCACTGTTACTGTGAGTTTTACAGAAAGTACTCAGTTACTCCAATGTTACTGTGTTTTACAGTAAGTACTCAAAGAGTTACCCCACTGTTACTGTGAGTTTCACAGTAAGTCCTCAAGGAGTTACCCCACTGTTACTGTGAGTTTTACAGAAAGTACTCAGTTACTCCAATGTTACTGTGTTTCACAGTAAGTACTCAAAGAGTTACCCCACTGTTACTGTGAGTTTCACAGTAAGTCCTCAAGGAGTTACCTATTGTAACTGTGAGTTTTACAGAAAGTACTCAGTTACTCCAATGTTACTGTGCTTTACAGTAAGTACTCAAAGAGTTACCCCACTGTTACTGTGAGTTTCACAGTAAGTCCTCAA
>JAQZBX010029567.1:0-27237 GCA_029593785.1 Cabassous unicinctus | reverse complement strand
CCCTCCCCCACCCCAGTCCAGAGCCCTTTGCGCGTCCCACGGTGCTAGTCACGTGGTTGACTGGGGCCCCTGTGTGTGCTCCATGCCCCTCACTGACTGCAGGGCCCCCAGGGAGGACTGGCCTGCTCTGCCACCCACTGGAGCCCATGCCCACCTCAGGGCCTGGGGCATGGCAGGGGCTCAGCAGACGTTTGATGAATGGACTATGGGACAAGACTGACTAGTTCAGAGGCCAACTAAAGTAAGGCCCCTTTACTGCATTTTCTTAGGAGTGGAGAAGAACATCATGAAGAGAAGCGAAATGTGCCTGGAGAAAAGAATTGGTTTCTTGGGAACCGTGAAGGTCAATGACGATGATAAAGCCTATCGCAGCCCTGACTGCATTTGTTCCCTGCAGGATCCACTCAAGTTGGTCCTTATTCTCTCTCTCCCTCAGATGGGGTTCAAAGCAGGGCTCGTGGTGCAGCCTCTCTGACTGGTATGGAAGAAAGCTGGGCATCTCCAAAGAAGGGGCAAAGACCCAGGGGCAGCTCACCCAGAATCCCGTTTACATCTTTGGTAGTTTGGTATTAAAAGACACACCCTTCATCTTAATCCGCTCCTGGGGGTGTGAACCCATTTCAACAGGACCATTTGAAGATGCTGTCTTTGAGTAAGGTGTGGCCAAATGAATGAGGGTGGGCCCGCCTCCTCCTGGGGGCTTTGTGAAGACAAGCCATGTGGAGGAGCAGAAGCTGGAAGTCAATGGAACGGGAAGAGAAAGGAGAAGGCATCGCACGTGCATCGCCATGGGGCAGAAAAACCAAGGCCCAAGGACCAAGGCAGCAGCCCCAGAACACTAGTCTTCAGGGAGGGCATCGCCATGCTGAGGCCTCAGTTTTGGACTTCTCCTGGCCTCAAACCTGTGAGGAAATACACCCCTGAGGCCAACCCATTGTGTGGTACTTGTTTTAGCAGCTGTGAAACTAAGACAATGCTCCACCCTGGTTCCACCGAAAATTGGGGAGATTCCCAAAAGTGTTCTGAAGATTGGGGGAACTAGGTGGGCGAGCACCACGGCAGGGAGGGGAGGACATGAGTGAGCAGAATCACCATGTTACAACAGTACCAATGGTAGGGCCATTTTGAACTGTTATAGCTTAATTTGTTGATGACAAAAAAATATTGTGGAATGCTTACTTGTCAACTGCAAATACCTGGATCAAAGACAAGGATTTTAACAAAAGGCTTGTGTAGACCCAGAGCCAGTGCTGCTGGGGAACATGCATCCCAAAGAGCATATGTGAAGTCTAGGACTTAAGAGGTGCACCATAAAGACACGCTGGGAGGCTGCCGACACCCTGAACCCAGCGGCCAGCTGGGGACCAGACGGGGCGCGCTCACCTGAGGAGTGGTGACGATGACTGCCCCGTCGATGCGCGCGGCCGACAGGTACTGGACTACCGAGAGGTGCTCATCGGACGTCCCAGGCGGGGTGTCCACGATGAGGTAGTCAACCTCTCCCCAGTCCACGTCACGCAGAAACTGCTTGATCAGGCCTAGAAAGGGAAGACCGGAGGGCAGGGCGTTTCTTTTCCTTTTCTGTGCTTAGGACCCTCTTTACAGAAACAGGTGATGTGATTTATACACAGTCAGTCTATTCTCTACTTCAGCGGTTCTCATCTGGTCATGTCTGGAGCCAGTTCTGATCGTCATGACAGGGGTGGGAGTAGACGCTATTGGCATCCAGTGGGCAGTGGCCAGGGCCACTGCTACACGTTCCCCAGTGCCCAGCACAGCCCCATAGCAAAGAAGGATCCAGCCCCAAGGGTCACCAGTACTGCAGGTGAGGACACTCGCCCTAAACAACACTTGGGCATTTTGACCGCAAGTCTTAGTACCAAATCAACCTGGTGCTGATGTCAACTCACAGTTTGCTCTCTGAGACAAATAAGCCACTACCAAGTCACAATTTAACATTTTTGGGGGCTATACAGGTCTTAAGAAAAAAATTCTTAACAAACATTAAAAATTACAAAACGAAACTGGTATTTACATTAGCTCTCTTCAACCAGTGAAGAAAGAGGCAACCAGATGCTGGAAAAAACTATACTACGAAGTTCTGCAGGATGAGCTATTGCCCTCTTGATTGAAGAGGATGCAAGAAAAACCAAGAACAGTTGTGACCTTGAATGTGATAAGAGATAAAAAAAGCAAAGTTGCAAACCATTTTTCTTTGGTCCCCTCCAGATAACAGCATCATCGGGACTGCTTAGCAAGAAACCCACCGACATGACTCCGAGGTTGTCTTCCACATACTGCGGAGGGGACAGACAGAGGACAAAGGCACAAAATTCTCACTCTAGAAGAAACATTTTTACTTTCAAAAAGGGCACTTCCCTATGCCTTTTGTCTGAGCTCTGGCTGAAAAAAACATTTTCAGGACAATATTATCACCTGATCTAGGAGAATATTTACTCTGTGCATCCTCAAATCATTTTTGCCAAAAAAAAAAAAAAAAAGTTATATTAGGGGAAGAGGGACTTGAAAGAAGCATCACAGTAAAGTTGGCTGAAATAAATGAGATCATCTCAACTGTCTTAACCAGGGGCTGGCAAATTATGGCCCCTGGGCCAAATCTGGCCCACTGCGATTTTGTAAATAAAGTTTTATTGAAACTTGGCCATGGCTGTTCATTTACATATTGTCAATGGCTGCTTTGGAACGACAATGGCAGAGACTAAGATCCGAAAATATTTACTATTGGACAGAAAAGTTTGCAGGCCCCTGGTCTTCGTTGTACCTCCCTGTGCCTAGAAAAGTGCCCAAAAAGTATTTACTGACAAACAGATGGGTTGAGCAAGATGTTGCCATGCTGTCACATCTCCATCAAGACAAAGGGGAGAACTCACCACTGGAGACCAGCCCGAACCACTCTGGTGAACCTGCGTGGAGAGATGCAAGAGTCATGTAAGAAAGTAGGCACCCTGGCAGATTTCATGCACAAGACAGATTTTATGAAGAGGACACCTATATAAACTACAATTCATCATCTTATATGCTCCCTGAATTCTTAATAGGGTGTGAAGAGCTGGGGTATATGTGTAATGCAAGATATAATCCAATACCCCTTCTCCCCCAAGGTGGATGATTTTGAAACTTTGCTTAGGTACCTCGTCAGGGAACAAAAGTTACCCGAGTTCAAATACAATTTTGGGTCTGAGGTATTATAAAAGTGTTACAGAAAATGCAGGGAACTGTGGAGCACTGGGTTGCTTTTGTGTAAATCCAGGAATAAAGGGAATTACGTGAAGTAGCAGTGTCTGCTCTGGCCAGCTGTCAGGGGATGGGGGTGGGGACGTGCGGGACCACTGGGAAGCTCGCTGCTGCCTCAAGGCTCAAGGCCCTCCCCTCTAGCAGGGACCCCTCTGGACCCGAGGTTCAGCTCTGCACCGTCTTTTAGATTAGGTAAATCTCATTTACTTAATGAAGTCTTACTTTTGCTGTTTAAATTGCTTTATTGAGATATAATCCCCAGACCATGCAATTCATTCACTTAAAGTGTACAATTTAATGGTTTTTAGGGGTGCCCGTCATATTTTCAATATCTCAAGACACCCTGCCCCTCTTAGCTGTGTCCCCCCGACTCCCTCAAGGCCTAAGCAACCTCTGATCCATTTTCTGCCTCTATGGAATTGCCTATTCTGGACATCTCAAATGAATGGAAACAGACGACATATGGTCCTTTGTGTCTGGCTTTGAAGTCTTATAAAACCTATTCATGCTTATTTGTACTCATTCTCCAAGCATGAAAGATAAACATGATGATCTAAGAGTGGAAGACGAAAAAAAATAGTGGAAATTCTGTTTCATTTTTATCTCACCATTTAAAAATTTTGTAAAAGATGGTGTACTAGTACAGTGAACAGTATATGCATATAACTTACAAACAAAAGGTGCACCCACACTGGGCATATGCTACAAAAGTCATTACCGGCTGGGGTATGCAATCAAGAGTTGGACCCTGCTCTCCACCTCAACCATGGACAGCATCACTCCCCTTCCCACTGCCGCCGGACAAGTCCCAAGGCCTCAGCAGACCACAAGGACCAGCACCTCCTGTCCCTCCGCTCCAGGCCCCACCAGCCTCTCCGCTGCGGACACGAGGACACCCCTGCTCCAGGGCGCCTGCCCTTGCTGCTCCTCGGCCCAGAATGCTCTCCTTCCAGCTCTGCACGTGGCTGGCTCCCTCTCTTCACTGTCTGCTTAGCGCGGGTGCCCTTGACCAGCCCACCCACCCTGCCCAACCCCATCCATCCTTTACCTTGCTTTACTTTTATACTATCCGTCACCTGCCCTCCCCACCGGCCACCCGAGGGTAGGGGTTTTACCTGCTTCCTTCATCATTTTCTCCCCAAACGGCTCTGGCACTTAAAGAGTAGACTAGTCTCGAGACCCTTGGAGCACCTTGACCCTCAAGTCCCAGCCTAAATGCACCCACTACCCTTGGGGAAAGCCGTCCTCGGACTGCTTCTTGCTAACCAGAAAGGACCAGCGTCCCCAGGGACTGGTGCTGTCTTCCCCCCAGCCCACGTCACTCGCTGGCCTCTCAGTCTCAGTTCCCCAGGGGAGACCACAAGGGGCAGAAATGTTCCCTTGCTTCCAGGGTCCAGATCCCTCGCAAACCCTGGTCAAGCTTTCCCAGGCAGAGCTCAATTTCTTTGTGTCACTTCTGCATTTTGTTTGTTGTTTCCCTTCCCCTCTACAAGGCCACCGAAACTAACCCTATCCAAAAGATTTTGATGAACTTTATATATAATCTCCCCACTCCAATTCATAACTGCTCTTAAAATACACAGATGGACAACCAAATGGACTCTTCAACACCAAACTGATTTCATCATGTCCACCTAAAACCGTATGGGCTCTGCTTACCCGTTTTGGTTTCATAGTTCGGCATTAAGTTTGCCTTAAGAGAATACTTTTCTGAGCTCTGTAATAGAGCTATTACCTGTTCTCCCTCCAGTCCCATGATCTTGGGGATTGAAGGCCCACATATATCGATGTCTAGAAGTGCAATCTGGGGAAACAAGAAGACACCAGAGCAGTTATGCATGATATTCCCAACAAGCACAGCTGGGAGGGGAATGGGGCGAGAGGAGGAGGGAGAGGAGAGGACAGAAAGGACCTGGGCCACACTTGCAGCAAGCTCAGTCTCAGGAGGGAGAGTGAGAACATGTATCTTCTGATCCCTCGAGACAACAGTTCAAAAGCCCTAAAGAGAACTCCACAAAATTCATCAACACTGACCCCCCCGGGGTCCAGCCCAGCTCGAGGGTGACTTTCTGGATCTGGGCAGTGGGCCCTTTGAGAGCCAGCTGCAGCCACTGTTCATTCAGCCATCACCATGGCACAGGCACCAGCTGGGCCTTTCACATTTGCTCTCAACTGCTGCCTGGGGAGTAGATAGCACTATCTCTGCTTTATAGAAGAAACTGAGGTTCAGAGAGGCTCAATGACTTGTTCACTTAGCAAGTAGCAGAGCTGGGATGTAAATCAAGGTCTCCAGGGTTCTTTCTACTGCCCCATGGGAATCACTAGCTGAGCTCTGAGCAAGCCCTGTTTTTCTGTCCTGAAGTTTCAGAAAAGAAACTTAAAATAAGAAGGAAATCTTCCAAAGCTCTTTGCTAGTGGCTTATGTGCAGTCCCATATGCGTTCAACCCCAAATCCCTGCTTTCCCCTCTGATTCATAAATGGGAGGTCAGCGACAGCCTTCAGGTACCTTCCAAAGAGCAAAGTAAACCTGTAACGTCTCGGATCGTCTCAGATCAAAAGTGCAGCACCTCTGCGTAACTTTATAAATTTGGCCCCAATTCATTTCTTACTTCCCTCTTCAATCCTCTCAAAAACCCAACCTCCTGCTCCCTGGGCGCCATCTGGGACCTCCGGAGGGGCCGGCTGCCTCATGCGCCCTCTGCTGGGTGATCCAAAGAGCTAAGCAGGCGACACAACCTGAGGACTCGTCCTGGTCCTCTGCCTTCTTGATGGGTGTCAGTGGTCCACCAACATTTTATAGCAGAGCCTCACAACTGGGGAAATTCTACTCATCACCACACCCCTCACAGAGACCGTCGTCAAAAGCCTTGGGTTTCTAGCTGCTCTGTCTCCATGCCCTCCTCTGGGGAACAGTTTAATCAGTTTCCTACTGGAGAATTACACTCCCCATGTCTGAGGGAGGGAAACTTGAGTGAAACGACAAGAGGCAAGGAAGAGAAGCGGTGACCTCGGCCCCGTGGCGGCACCTGGGGAGGCTGCTGAGAGGTTCCTGTTCTCCAGGTCTCAGGAGTGCCCCTGTGTCCTGTCCCTTTCTGAGCCTGGTTCCTTAGCCTTCCCATTGACTCTGTGACCACCCTGACATTCCTTCTTCCCTCCCTGCTGGTTTGTGAACACATCGAACCTCACCAGGACCTCTAAGGTAGGTGTTGGGAGCCTGACGGGAAGGGCAGGCGCTTGCTGGACTTTCTTCCGGCTAGGAAGTGATGGAGCCAGAATGCTGCAGGACTGCTGGGCCCCACAGCTTTCCTCTCATGCTACCCAAGCTGCCCTTGAGAACAGATCAGAAGTGGGTTCTAGTCCTAACTGGTATTCCGAGGCTCTGTGACCTCGAGTGAGTTGCCCCCCTGCCCCTCCAGGCCTCGTCTGGCTGAGCTTCTGATCTGTGATGTTTTGGGTGATAGTTAGGGCCCTTCCTGCTCTAGAGTCTGTTAGCCCCAGAAAAGGGCCTCAAACACTACAGTCCCAAAACTACCAGCTTGGACCTTTTAAGGATAGAGTTGACCTTTCAGACAATGTCTTAGTTTGCTAAGGGCACCATAACAGTACAAGCAGGTGGCTTAAAGCAATAGAAACGTCTGCCTCACAGTCCTGGAGGCCAGAAGTCTGAAATCTGTAGGGGAGAATCCTTCCTTGCCTCTTCAAGCTTCTGGTGTTTGCTAGCAATCCTTGGTGTTCCTTGGCTTGTAGATGTGTCTGCCTCCGTCTTCACATGGCCATCTCCCGAGTCTGTCTGTCCAATTCTCCACTTCTTCTAAGGACACCAGTCATATGAGACCAGGGCCCACCCTAATCCAGTTTGGCCTCATCTGAACCAATCAAATCTTCAAAGACCCCATTCCAACTAAAGTCACGTTCATGTGTCTGGAGGCTAAGATTTGCATGTCTTTTTGGGAGGCACAATTCAAACCAAAACAGATCACAAAGCAAGATCACAAATTTGTCATCTATGGGAGATGGTCCCTTTTTTTTTCTTCTTCTTCCCTCCCCCCGCTTGCTGTCTGTGTCCATTCACTGGGTGAGCTTCTGTGTCTGTTTCTTGCTTGTTCTTTGCATTTTTCTCCTCCAGGCTTCACCAGGATTTGATCCTAGGGACCTCCGATGTGGGAGAGAGGCACCCTGTCACCTGTGCCACATCAGTTCCTAGTTTCTGGCGCGTCTCACCTTGACTCTCCCCTGCGTCTCTCTTTTGTTGTGTCATCATCTTGCTACGTGGTTCGCCGCGCAGGCCCGGTTTGCCTGCTTGCCTTTTTTACCAGGCGGTCCTAGGGATCGACCCTGGTCCTCCCATATGGTAGACGGACATCCAATCACTTGAGCCACATCCACATCCCAAGATGGTGTCTTCTGTAGTGGAAAGATGCCACCTGATTCTTCTATGCTCCCCAGCTCAGGCTTCCCCGATAAAGGCTCCTCCTCCTCCCTTCACCACGAGTTACACATTCCACAGCCTGACTGTGCTCAGTCAGGGGTGTTTTCCAATTCTGCTTGATCTTGATTCAAGGCCCTTTCCAAATAAGAGAATAGCTGTCTGCCTTGAGCACTAACAGGGCAGGACTTGCTCAGAGTTAGTGCTGAGGAATTTGGAGAAGGGAGAAAAGACGGACAGAAAAGGGGTGGGCAGAAAAGGGCAGTGCGTTGCCAAGCATCCCGTTGAATTTAGAGCAAGAAATACATGCTATTTGCCTTTAACCAACAAGACACACTGTGTGCTTATTATGTGCTGACACTATGCACTCTGGAGATGGTGAGGTTTTTATTGTCATGAGTAGATTTGCTGGGGGGAAATCCACTGTATTAGTCAGCCAAAGGGGTGCTGATGCAAAATACCAGAAATCTGTTGGTCTTTATAAAGGGTATTTATTTGGGGTAGAAGCTTACAGTTACCAGGCCATAAAGCATAAGTTCCTTCCTTCACCAAAGTCTGTTGCCACGTTAAGAGCATGACAGCTGCCGACGTTTGCCAGGGTTCAGGCTTCTTGGGTTCCTCTCTTCCTGGGGCTTGCCTCTCTCTGGGCTCAGGCTTGCTTTGTGCCACAAGGCCAGCTGCAGACTATCAAGCAAATGGCTTGCTTCTCTTCCCAGGGCCTTCTCTCTTTCTTCACGACCAAGCTCCTCTGTATGCTGCTTCCCGGGGTTCCAGCTCAAGAGGCTGCATCACAACTCCAACTCAAAACGGCTCCAACACTGTCCTTTGCCTTGTCTTATCTTCGAGACCCCACCCACCAAGGGGTGGGGCTCAACGCCCTATTGACGTGGCCCAGTCAATGCCCTAATCATAACTTAATCATGCCCAGATTAACAGACCAGTTTACAAGCATAATCCATTATCTCTTTTTGGAATTCATAACTATATCAAACTGCCAAACTGTTACATCCACTTTCCTAAATGGAAAGTTTTTTGTTGTTGTTCTTTTTAAATCACTACTGCAAAAGGGAATAGAGTGTATCTAGCTCTGTTTCCATCCTGGTCTGCTTTCCTTCATTCTACTGCAAAGTCTAGACGTGTGTGTAGCAAGGACTTCCGAAAATAATTATACAAAGGGATGTAAACCGTCATGTACTCGTAAGTGCTTATTTGCAACTGGCCCAGTTAAAGCCTGTCTCTAGAGAGCTTTTAAGAATATTCTAAAAGCAAAGATGATTCTGGCTAATATGGATCATCTGGGAAAACAGACCTCTTTGCCAACCAACTAGCTGACAAAAATTTGAGCCTCAGATGGCAAGACTGTTGAATAACAGAACAATGAGTTGACAAGTCTATTTTGAACCTGTTCAGCCCTGTTCTTTGGGCAGGCTACAAACTCATTATCTCCAACATAGCAATAATCATCACCCCTTCATATTCCACTTGATGGAAGAAAGTATTAATAATTATTGTCGGGGACATTTCTTGAGCACTTACTATGTGTCAGGCATTGTGCGAAGCACTTTACGTGCATTATGTCACTCAATCCTCTGATTTCATTTACAGATGAGTAAACTGAGGCAGGCAGAGCCTGGTAACCTGCCCCAAGGTGACAACTGTGGAACTGGGATGTGAACCTGGGTAGACACCCCGCCCCCTGCTGTGTTCTTAGCCACCACACCCCTGCCCCACGTGCTAACTCAAGAGCCCTGGCTCGTCCTGCGCCTCCCCAAAGCTGTGAAGCTCTGTTTCTTCACAGACATGGACTTGCCCTGTTTCTTCCACCCACAACCCTAGTTCTGGCCCTCCTGGCCTCTCATGAAGACAGACGCCCCCCGGATGGAGTGCCATCGCCCTCTGATACTCAGCCACACACTTGGCTTTCATGACCACACTCTTAACGCCATACTTGACTCACGGCTTTTCCCTGTCTGCACGCCTGACCAGGGCATTAGAAGCCTCCACGGTCTGGCCCAGACTCATTCTCAGCTCTCCTGTTCAATCAGCCTCAGCAGGTGGCCTTGTTCTCGCCGAGTCTGCCCTGGCAGTCCTGCCCTCTGTGCCTCTGCCTCTGCTCCCCACTTCCCCACATCCCATCGGCCCCCATCATATTCCCGAGGCCGCCTTCACCAAGAAGCCTGCCCAGGTGTCTCCCATCCGTCTTCTCTCCCTTTTCCGGATTTCTAGAAGACATATTGGACGGCATACACCACATTCACAGGGAGACTCCTCTCTGCTACCTGGTAGGCCAGAGGCAGCAGAATCAAGGATTTATAAAATAATCAAAAGAGAAATGAGCTATAAAGGTGGAATTCAGAGCCCCAGTGAGTGAGACAAACACAGAACTTTACAGATCACCTGGCCCAGCCTCTTCATGGCCGCACGAAGGCAAGTGGCCTGCCTGAGATCTCAATTCTCCACCAAAATGCTCTTCCCAGCACCTCTGCTTCTCCCACTCTGAGCCAAATCAAGGGCCAGCAGACTACAGCCCACAGACCAAATTGGCCAGTTGCCTATATTGCCCACAAGCCTAGAATGTTTTTTACATTTTAAACGGTTGAAAAAAAAAGTCAAAAGAATAATTTCATTTCATGACATGAAAGTAATATGAAATTCAGATCAGTAGTGCTAAAGTTTTATTAGAATACGGTCACGCTCAGTCATTTACTCATTGCTATCATTCAAGGTGAATCATTGCTACTGAGACTATATGGCCTGCAAAGCTTAAAATATTTATTATCTAGCTCTTTGCATAAAAAAGTTTGCCAACCCCTAAAGCAAACCCTAATTTCTTAATGCAATGCTTTTAAAAATGCACTCTGGGACCTTGGATGCTGGAGTGGTGTCTCAGGGGCCACCCTGTGTGTATCTGTGCATGGAGGTATTGAGGGCATGGTCAGAGGGGTGGGTTGGTCTCCACTGCCCACTCCAGCTGGTTTGATTTTTTTTTTTTTTATTGGGGTTTTGAGCAAAATTTCATTTTGGAAAAAAAAGGGTAGAGTATGTTAAAAAAACAGTAGTTGAAAACTATAGTATCTGTTAGGTATAAAATGGTACTCAACATGATTATTTGGGTCATTTTCTACAGTCAATGCAAAATTATGAGTCCCAAAGGATAACATGGGTTTTTAAAACCAAAGATATCACCGATTTCCATTTCACCTTTCTGTTAAAAATAATTTTTTTTCTTCCTCATCCTACCACACTTTTTATTAATGCTGAAATCCAGAGAGCAGCACCAGATAATCTGAGTTTCCATGCTCATCTCTATAGCTAAGTAGAAGCAAATGGTCTAGCTCAGGGGTTAGTAAACTTTTTCATCCAGGGCCAAATAGAAAGTATTAGGCTTGTGGATGAAGAGGCAAAATCAAGATAGTATATAGGTACTTACACAACAACTTAAAAGTAGCCATTTAAAAATGCAAAAACCATACTTATTTCACATGCCATAAAGATAGGAGGTGGGCTATAATTTGCAGACCCTTGGCCTAGAGAAAGGTAGAAAGGAGTTAATAAAGAGAAAGAAATCTGAATGTGACATAGTATATCGTCAATGTGCAGAAAGAGATGTTCACTGCTACCCATTTTCGTGGCTAGAAAAACCAATGAAAAATTTCCTCTTAAACTGCTGGCCAAGGTCCTGCTCTCTTGGTAGGGATGTAGAGGCCAAAGAGGTCAATTAAACTTCGTCTAAGCAATGAGTTATCAAAAGCCACCTTGCCCCCTCAGACAGAAAGAGAGTACCCCCCGTTTCCCCAGGTCCCACCTGTGTGTTCTCATCCTCTGCCAGGCCATGGGCAAGGTGGGCACTGAATGTGCTCTTCCCAACGCCGCCTTTCCCAGACAACACCAAGATTTTGTGTTTCACGGATTTCATTTTCTCTTTGATTTCCTCTATGGCTGCAAAGAAAGCAGTTCAGGTGATAAAGTCCCTGATGAAATCTCAAATGCTCCTCTTCCAGCGGGCTAGAAGGAGCTAAGTCCTTGGGGTGGTTTCAAGAGATTGTGCATGAAATATTGCTTAGTCAATGGTAAGACTAAGTGCTAGGGAGAAAATAAGGCTATAGCCATCAGCTGAAATTTCCTTATCATTAATGTGCTTATTTTGTCTCCTCAACTATACAGAACATCAGCTCCATACACGCGGGGACTCTGATGTGCTCACCACTGTAACCTCTGCTCCAGAACAGAGCTGTGCATACCGTAATACTTCTCAACCAGGGGCTAAATCCCTCAGGGGATATTTGGCAATGTCTGGAGACACTTTTGGTTGTCACGAGGGGAAAGAGGCCAGAGATGCTGCTAGATATCCTACCATGCCCAGGAGAGGCCCCCAGAATGTCAGTAATGGTGAGATGGAGAAACCCTGACAGACAGTAGGCATTTAATAAGTTCTTGTCACTGATAACTACCAGATATATATTTTCTGTGCTTGAAATATTCCACCTTTTTCCAAATCCCTAAAACAACACTGTGAGGTAACTATTTTTCTCCCCATTTTAGATGAGTAAACAGGCTCAGCAAGGTGAAGTCCCTTGATCAAGGCCTTAATGCCTGCAGTGGAGCCAGGAAGCAAACCCAAGGCTCTCTTTCAACTCCTTAAAACTACTCCAGGCTCCTCCAGCTTTTTAAAATCTTTCTATCTATGTAGGTCCCCAGAGTCAGCCAGACCCTGGAACCTGCCCCTCACAGCACTTCTCACTGTAATAATTTACACTCCTTTTGACTTTGCTTATTGTGGGGCTCCCCTATTACACGAAGCTCCACTAGGGGCTATGGGGCTCCCCTATTACAGGAAGCCCCACTAGGACAGTGACCTATTTCATCCCAGCCGTATCCCCGGAACAGAGCACTAGACCTCGAAGGTGACTGATACATATTTCTGCTGAACGAAGGGGAGAATCTTTCCTCAAAAGGAAGGAAATGTTGACCAATGGTCACGCTGCTAGGAAAGCAGCTGGAGGGGCCGGATTTAAGCCTGAGGGCTCCCTAACTTCAAACCCTATCCCCGGATTCCCGCCTCGGTCCAGGCCCCTCTGGACCACTAGCAGTGACCTTCCCTGCGGGCCCCGCCCCTTTGGCCTTGTCACTCAAACCTGTGGCCCCACCCCTCCCCTGCCGACGTTTTTCCATGCCCCTCCTGGTCCCCTCTAGGGCACTCCCGGTCACTCAACCTTCAGGACCCGCCCTTACACCAACGACTTTTTTCCACGCCCCGCCTTCTCTGGGCCCGCCCCTCTTAATACGCCTCCTTGCCCCTGCCTGTCACTCATCCTTCAAGTCCCGCCCCACCATGACAGCCCACTGTCCTCCAAGCCCCGCCTCTTCCGGGCCCGCGCCTTCCACTTCCCGTGCAGGTCTTGCCCCTTCCTCACCCGGGTCCGGAGCGGCGCCGGCTCCAGAAGCGCACAGCCGCTGGTTGGGGCACCCCTGACATGAGGCCCCTCGGCCCGCCTGGGCGCTGCTGGTTCCGGGACAGTCTGCGTGGAGACAAGATCACAGTTACAGTAGCTCTTGTCCGTTCAGCTCCGCCACCCATGCCCCTTCCGCACGCTCACCCTGAGGCACCTCCTCCATCCCGCCACCTTTGGCGCAGACGCGGTCACCGGAACTGGCCACTGCGCATTTCCGCCCCGCGGCGCCCAATCTGACCCTCGAGCTGTGCGAGGTAAGGTTCGCACATGGAGGCTGTGCGCACGCGCAAACCTTGTGCCAGGAGGGCGGGGCTCTTGTTTCTGCTCCCTTTCAAACTGAGCGTCAGATGTCTATTTTGAATACTTCAGTAGGTGTCTACTAGGATCAAAGGCGTTATCCTACATAAGCTCATACTATCTTCAAACCAAAGAATTTAACATTGACACAATGCTACTAGCAAATACACAGTTTGTATTTCAATTTTCCCAGTTGTCCCGGAGGTGCTCTCAGATCCTGGTGCCAATCAAGAGCCCTCCTCTCCTAAATTAGTCTCTCATGACTGATAATTTTGGAGAGTCCAGGTCACTTGTCTTGTAGATTATCCCAATATCCCATAATTTTCATTTGTCTTGATTTCCTGCCTCATGATTAAATTCTGGTTAAATTTTGTTGTTTGGCAGAACACATTTGGGTGATGTGTACTTGCCATTGCATCATATCAGGAAGTACATAATGCCAATTTGTTCCATTTTTGGTAATGTGAAATTTGACCACTTGGTTAAGGTGGCATCTGCCATGTTTCTCCAATGAATGGAACCCTTTTCCCTTTGTAATTAATAAGGGCTCTCTGGATCATACTTTAAGGTCATATGACCATCCTGTTCACCATCATCCTTTCCTGAATCAATTATTATATTGGTGTTTGCAAAATTGAGATTTTTTCCCCCTAACCCTGCTATTACCTCCGCATTTATTAACTGGCATTCGTCTGTAGAGAAAAGCTTTCCCTTATCTATCTGACCTACCCGCACCCCAAAAATCATTATGGACTTGTAGATTCTTTTTTTATCCTAATCAATTGCCATCATTAGTTTTTCCTGTCAAATTTTTCCAAATTTAGCCAGTGGAAGTCTCTGCATTCCAGTCAGGTATCCATTGGACATGAACCCAGCTTCTTTGAGCACTTTCCTGCTTTCTGACACAATAAGATGCTCTGGGCTTCTCTTCTGCTTTTCCTGCTTCAGCCGTTTCTCCAAGAAGCCCTGGTTCCTTTCAGTGGAAAATGGTGTTTAGAAACCAAGATCTGGACACAAGGTGTGCTCATTGCTTCTGGTGTATCATTGCTTACAGATTGGGCACAAATATTCATGAGTAAACAAACTTCACTTAGTGTCTCTGACACTAGGGTGATAGAGACTCATTTATTTGGTAGTAATATATCAGTTGCCTAGTACTCCTTCTACTATTACTAATTATGGCTAACATTTGTTGAGCACTTAATTCTGCCAGATATGATCTGTGTGCGTTTATGGGAATGACCTAATTTATGCCCTTCAACAATCCTGAGCTCTAGGTCCTATTATTCTCACCATTTTTGGATGAGGAAACTGAGGCTCAGAATGGTTAAACTTCCCTAAGGCCATACAGCTAGTTGCAGGGGAGCCAGGATGAAGAACCCAGGCTGTCTGGCACCAGAGCCTACATGCTCGTCCCAGAGAGCACAACTGAGTGCTAGTGATACCAGACTGACTAATCCCTGTCATCCTGGAACTCAAGTCTGGTTGAGACAACAGAAATTAAACATGTAATTGCATTGTGATCAATGCTGTGACAGAAGAGGACCAGGGTCATGAGGGTCAGTAGAAAATTCTTGCAGGAAGCCTCTAAGCCAGAGCCTGAAGGCTGAATGGGATACACTCAGATTGGGATTGGACTGGGGGTAGTGGAAAGCAATGTTTCCAGGAGAACAAACAACATAAGCAAAGGCTCAACATGTGTTCAGAGAGGAATTCACCTATACAGCAGGGACCATTGTGATCTCCGTTTTACAGGTGAGAAGACAGGGCCACAGAGAGTGACTTGCCCAAGGTCTTCTGGCCAGCGAGCAGCAGAGCTGGGATCCCAGCAAAGTCTATACTAGAACCTGGGCTCTTAGCCACTGTGCCATATGTTGGGAAGCAGGATGCAAATTATTCTTGTTTTGATGAAGAAAAGAGGCTCAGAGAGGTTAAGTGATTTGCCCAGGGTCTTACAGTCAGAGGCGCCCCTGGAACAACTCTTCTGACCGCATGCTTCCTTTTCCTCTGTCAGCCCGCAGAGACCAAGGCAGGACTCCTGTGCAGTCCACTTCAAGTCTTCCTTGCTGACATCGCCCCCTCCCCCCTAACCCAGACATTTCCAAGCAGCTTCCTCCTAGCTGTTTTTGGTGGCCATACCACTTTAGATCTCTCTTTTGTCCCTAATGACACAGGGCCCTCCCACGCAGAACTCAGCAGGTCTTTGTACAGTGGCAGGAAAAAAAGTCTCCTTTTCAACCTTCCCCTCTCTTCTCACTCCTCCCCACAAGGCTATAAAAATGCTCAAGTGTTGCACACTGAAAAAGTAAAGTACAATGAAATAAACCTTCTTTCATCCTTGTTCCACGTCTCTCTTCCGCACTTCCCAGCCACACTCCTATCTCACAAGTGGAATTTTCCATCTGTTGTAATGGCAACAGAAGGGCAGAAATTAGATAGCAAAGCAGATTCCCAGGCCCCATCCCTGCCCTCCTGACTTGGAAACTTGAGGGCTGGGCCAGGGAATCTGCATCTTTATACTCGCCAGATAGTAATTCTATTCACTAAAGTTTGAGACCCACTTCTTAAGGTGCGTGTTCTCTAGAGACTGTTCCTGGCCTGCTTCCAGTCATACTTTCCACATCCTCCCCGGGCGAGCAGCTCTGTGCCTGCAGCTTCACCCATCACTCAGTTTGAAAGCTCCTCAGTCGCCAGCTGTGGCCTCTGTTTCTCCCCAAGTTAGGATCCATACATCCCAAACAGTGTCTTGTTGGATTTTCTCACATGGATGTCCCACAAACATAACAAACTCATGTCCACAGCTGAACCCATCACTCTTCTCAAACCAGTTCCCGATTTTGTTTCTTATCCCAGGGAGTGACATCACCACTGCCCCAAGAACCCGTCTCATACATCTAGGCATCAGCCTTTTCTTAGTTTTCTTCCTCTCCCCTGTGTCAGTTATCTGTGACTGCCGAACAAGTCATCCAACGTGTAGTGGTTAAACAGCAATAGTTTATTTTTTCCTTATGACTTTTTTTTAAGAGAAGTTGTGGGTTTCCAGAAAAATCATGTATAAAATACAGGATTCCCATATACTCCCCTATTATTAACACCTTGCATTCGTGTGAAACATCTGTTATAATTGACGAAAGCACATTTTTGTACTTGTATTATTAACTGTAGTCTATAATTTACTTTAGAGTTACTGTTTGTGTTGTACAGTCCCATAGATTTTTTAAAACTCTACTAATGCATATTTAGAACCTAAAATTCCCCCCTTTTTAAACCATATTTGAATATATAATTCAGTGCTATTAATTACATTCACAGTGTTGTGCTACCATCATCCACCATCCGTTACCAAAACTTTTCCATCACCCCAGATAGAAACTCTGTACAATTTAAGCATTAACTCCCTATTCCCTATCTCTACCCCCTCATGACTCTTTGGGTGAGTGAGCATTTTCAATTCTGCTTTCACCTGCGCTCACTCTTGTAGCTTCATTCAGGCGTGAGTTCACTAGAAGGTCCAAGATGGCCTCACTCTCATGTCTGCCCCAATTCCCCTCCTGTGATCCCTCTCTGCCCATGTGGTCTTTCATCATTCAGCAGTCTAGCCTGAGCACTTTTACCTGGCAGCTGGACAAGGCTGTGAACCAGTAGAGTCACTTCTACCACATTCTGTTGGTCAAAACAAGTTGCATGGGCAGCGTACATCAAGATGTGGGGAAACAGACTCTTGATGGGTGGAGTGGCATGCATGTGTGGAGATGGGGCAAATGTTGACAGCCATCATTGGAGACATCTGTTCATTCCCTTCTACATCCAATCGGGCACCAAGTCCTGCTGCTTCACCTCCGGCTGGTGGGCTGGTTGCACAAATGGCCCCAGTTCTTCACCCCTCTCTGGATCCGTGGCCTTTGCTATGTAACTTTGTAGAGCCTTCCCATTGTGGACAGGACTTTCTGCCCCACCCCTTGACTCTGGGCTCAGGTATGTGACTTGTTTTGGCCAATGAAATGTTAGCAAATGTGACCCAAGTAAAAACTTGAAAAAGCATTTGCCTGTTTCTACTTCCTCTCTTGCCCATCTGCAATCATGATGAGAACATCTCTGGACTAGTCTGCTAGAGTAAGACGTGGCATAGAGGTGAGCTGCCCCAGGGGTCCCAGCAGGGCCATCCTAGACCAGTGACAGCCTGCTGGCCCTGAGACATGTGGCAGTCCAGTCTAGAGCTGTGAAACTGCCCATCCAGACCTACGGCTGATGTTTCAGTGAATCCGGCTGAGTCCAGAAGAACCACCCAGCTAAACACAGACTCCTGAGCTAAATAAATGCTTACTGTTTTTAAGCCACGGAGTTTGGAGGTTAGCAATAGATAACTGACACTCCATAACCTCCATCATCCCTACTGCCTTGACTCAGGCCTCCTGGGCTTACCATGGTGTTTGTATCAGCCAGTATAGGCTAGGCTATGCTGCCATAACAAACATCCCCAACTGTAGTGACTGACGGAAACATTTCATTTTTGCTCCTGCTACAAATCCAGCGTCATTGACAGGGGCCCCTGCTCATCATAGTTACCTAGAGATGCAGGTCAATCAAAGCTCCATCATCAACCCAAGACCTCAAAGGAAGAGAGCACAGAGAATTGTACCCTAGTTCTTAAATGCTCCCACCTAGAAATGGCACACATCACTTTTCATTGGCCAGAATTAATCACATGGCCATGCCCAGAGGGTGTAGGAAGTTTTATTTGCCTGGAAGCAGAGGAGAACCAGGTATTGCTGAGCACAGTAACATCTACCAGGGTAATGTTACCATGATAATGTCTAGCCTGATGTGATTACCCTACCACAAGCTCTCCATCCTTTCCCTACACAAATCAGATCATGGCACTCTGCTGCTCCTAAACCTGCAATGGCTCCCTGCAGCCCAGAAGGCAGTGACAAATCTTCACATGGTTTTCACTGGCCTCTACGACCCACCTTATCTTCCAGACTCAGTTCTTGCCATGTGCCACCGTGGATGTTGAGCTCTGCCCCTGAACAGCTCACAGATCCCCAGGTACCCCAGTCCATTTCACAACCCCATTGCTCACACAGGTCTTTTGCCAGGAATGCCCTTCCCTCTGGCCCTTGCCTGCCCTCAGCACCATCTCCTCACAGAAGCTATTCCTGGCCTGTGGCATTGACTGCATTCTCCTTTCTGAAATACAATTTGATCCAAAAGTCTTAGCACAATTTCATGTTTTAATAACTTCAAAAGTATAAATGCTACAAACTTACGAAAATCAGCCTGTGATGGTTTAGAGCCAAGTACCCCAGAAAAAACCTGTTCTTAAACTTAATCCATTCCTGTGGGTATGAGCCCTTGTAAATAGGACCTTTTGATGAGGTTACTTCAGCTAGAGCAAGAGTTCTTAACAAGGGGTCCATGAGCTTGAATTGAAATTCAAAAAAAACACTGTTGTGGGGACGTGTTGGTGCGGGTGTGATATATTTATTAAATAATACACAGTACGGTGTGGACTTAGTAAGGGGTCCGTGGTTTTCACTTGATTGGCAGAGGGGTCTGTGGAACAAAAAAGGTTAAGAACCCTTGAGTTAGAGTGTAGCTCAGGATGGATCTTAATCAGGATGGGTCTTAATCCTACTACTGGAGTCTTGTATAAGCAGAATGAGTTTTAGATACATAGAGGAGAAAGCCGCAGGAAGAAGCAGGAAGTCAGAGGAGCCTGGGAGAAAAAGAAGCCACGTGCATTGCCATGTGACAGAAAAGTCAAGGACCAAGGACGGCTGCAGCCAGCCCCAGAACACCGCAGTCTTCTGTCAGAGAGCATCGCCTTGATGATGCCTTGATTCTGGATTTCCCCTAAGCCTCAAAACTGTGAGCCTATAAATTTCCATTGTTTAAAGCAACCCATTGCATGGTATTTGATTTGCAGCTTGGAAACTGAAACACAGCCTTAGGAAGTTTACAAATTTTCCTTTACATTTATTTAGCTTTAGGAGTTTGAAATAATAGGTCTTAAATTTTAATTTTTCATTTGAGCTTCTGCGGTTGAAGATGGTGAATGATAACTAAAACAAAAAAATTAAAGTAAAAAATTTGTTATTTTAAATTTACAAAACTAAAAGGGGCTAAAGAAATTTAAATATTTAACTCTCAAACTGATTTAAAAATAAATTTGTAGATCTATGCTTTGAAAATGACTGACGTTTAAAATCCACGTTAAGCCTTTTGGGAAAGCCTTTTGGGAAAACCTCTGTGGCAGGGTTTTCCGCCTGGGCTACACATTAGGGTCACTGGGGAGACTTTAAAACATACCTACACCTGAACACCACTCCCTCCACCACCACCACCACTCCCGGCCCCCATATACACACCCACATGCACCAGTTAAATCAGAATCTTGAGAGAGGAACCTGGGCATGCTTTTAAAAGTATTCAAGTCTATAACCATTGCACCAGACTTCCACAGTGGGCCTGGGTCGAGAAGGGTCAGGACAGGTTGCACCAAGGTTTACAACTCATGTTCTGAAATCAGGCGACACATGTTCAAATCCTGACTCTGACTTTTATGAGCTGAATAGCACTGGGCAGGTCACTTCATCGCTATAAGCCGCAGTTTCCTCAGCGTCCAATGGGGCTAACAGACGGTGGTTGTGGGGATAAAATGATTTAATGCGTGCAACACTCCAAGCACAGAGCTTCCACAGAGCAAAGTGCAATGTCTGGTTGTGTTTACGTAAGTCTAGGGTTGTAGAAAACAGTCACAGAGATCCGATCCTGCAGCCTTATTTACAGATGGGTAAACTGAGACCAAGGCAGGGAAAGATGCTCCAAGCCACACGGCAGATTGGTGGATGAAACGGTTCTAGAACCTGGGTCTCTCCAATTCCCTGTTCAGGGTTCCCACTGCCATGAGATGGGAAAAGAATTAGTGACGCTGGTTAAAAATTCAGATGGTGATTCAGCAGGGCAGGGGCGGAGTCAGGGAGTCTGTTTTAAACGCGTGGCCCAAGCGGATCCTATGCATTTGCAGTGCTCGAGAGGTGCCTGCAGTTCCGTCTTACACCAATAGGTGGCGCCCCTACCCATGATAAAGTTAGAGTTTTTCTACCTCTTCCCTTGGATCCCGCAAAATATCTATCAAGACTCTATATACACAGTAAGTGTAAAGTATAATCAAGTGTTTTTTAAAAAGTTCAGATTTATTATGTAGAGAGAAGCCGGCAAGTACGATTAAGAACGTGCATTACCCGGGCCAGACCACCTGCATTCAAATCCCATCACCCCGTTTACCAGCTTTCACGTCTCCTCTTCATGCTTGTTTCTTCCTCTGTAAAATGGCAAAAATTGTGTTAACGACCTCAAAGGGCTACTGTTGGAAGGATTAAGAAGTTCATATGGATAAAATTTTTGTTTTTAAAGTGTCTGGCATCTGTAAGCCCTCTATAAAGGTGTTAGCGATTATTGGTTTATTTTTCTAACAGCTTTATTGAGGCATAGCTGATCTACAACGTACTGCCCATATTTAAACTGTGCACTTTGACAGGTTTTGACAAATGTATAAACTCGTGAAACCATCACCGCAATAGAGAGAGTAAACACGTCCACCATCCCCAGAGTTTCCTTAAGCCACCCCCCCCACCTGGTTCTCAGGCAGCCGCTGATGAGCCTTCTTGTCATTATAGGATAGCTTGAATTTTCTATGATTTTATAAAAGTGGGATCATACAGTATGCTCTTTTCTTTCCTGATTTCTTTCATTCAGCATAATTATTCTAGATTCACCCATGTCACATATACCAGTAGGTCATTTCTGTTTCTGTGTAGGGTTCCGTTGTGTGATTATATCACACTTTGGTTATCCATTCACCTTTTGATGGACATTTGGGTTGTTCCAGTTTTGGGCTATTACAAAGAAAGCTGCTATGAACACTCGTGTACAAGTCTTTGCATCACATGTATCTTTCTCTTGGATAAAAGCTAGAGCAGAATGACTGGATAATATGGCCGACATGCATTTAACTTTTTAAGAAACTGCCGAACTGTTTTCCAGAGTGGTCATACAGTATCACCAGTAGTGGGTGAGTCTTTTAGTTGCCCCACATACTTGCCAACACTTTTGATTTTATAAATTCTAATAGATGTGTAGTGGTGTCTTACTGTAATTTTAACTTGCCTTTTCTTAAGGACTTGTTATATTGAACATTTTTTCATGTGCTCATTTGCCATCCACATACCTTCTTTGGTGAAGTGTCTTCAAATCTTTCAGCCTATTTTTTTAATTGATAGTTTGTTTTCTTATTATTGAATTTTGAGAGTACTGTGTACATTGTGGCTACAAGTCCTTTATTAGCTATGTGTTTGGCAAATAGTCTTGCATTCTGTGACTTGTCTTTTCCTTCTCTTAAGAATATCTTTTGAAGAGCAGTTCTTAATTTTGATGAGGTCCAATTTATCAATTGTTTCCTTTTATATGTTATGATATATTTTTGCTTAACCCAAGGCCACGAGGATTTTCTTTTGTGTTTCCTTCTAGAAGTTTTAGACTTTTAGATTTTACATTTATGTCTATGATTCATTGGAGTTAAATTTTTGCATCTAATTTTTTAATATGGTACGGGTATGGATTTAAGTTCTTTTTATATATATATGGACATCCAAATGTTCCAGCGCCATTTGTTGAAAAGACTGTCTTTCTCCACATACTTTCTTTTGTGCCTTTGTTGCAAATCCATTGACTGTGACTGTGCTGATTTATTTCTGGACTCTTTATTCTGTTCCACTGATCTAGTTGTCTATCTTTCTGTCAATACCATACTGTAGCTATATAATAAATGTTGAAGTCCTCCAGCTTTGTTTTCCTTTTCAAAGTTGTTTTAGGCTCTTCTAGGTTCTTTGCATTTCCATTTGAATTTTGGAATCAGTTTGTTAATTTCTGCAAAAATGCCTGCTGGGATTTTGATTCTGTTTGCGTTGAATTTATAGGCCAATTGGGAAGAATTACCATCTTAACAATATTTATTCTTCTGATCCATGGACATGATATAGCTCTGTTTATTCAAGTCTTCTTTACCTTTTCAACAGTGTTTTGTCATTTTTAGGGTACAGGTCTGGCACATCTTTTGTAAGACTTATCCTTAAGTATTTTGTATTTTTTATGCCATTGTAAGTGGTGTTTTTAATTTCAATTTCCTATTGTTCATTGCTGGTATATAGAATTGATTGCTGGTATAAAACAATTGATTTTTGTATATTGATCATGTATCCTCTTACCTTGCTAAACGCATTTATTAGTTCTAGTAGTTTTTTGTTTTGTAGATTCCATTACATTTTCTACATAGACAATCATATTGTCTGCAAATCAGGGCAGTTTTACTTCTTCCTTTCCAATCTGCCTTTTCTTACTGTTTGCATGGGCTGGAACTCCAGTAGAATGTTGAATAAAAGTGATGGAAATGGACATCGTTGCTTTGTTCTTGATCTTAGGAGGAAGTATTCAGTTTTTCACCATTAAGTAAAATGTTAGCTGTAAGGTTTCCCTTTATCAGGTTGAGGAAATTCCCTTCTATTCTTAGTTTGCTGATAATACTTTTTACTGTTTTTAGAATTGTGGTTATATATATATAACAAAATTTACCTCTTTAACCATTTTTAAGTGTACAATTCAGCAATAATTATATTCACAATATTGTACAACCGTCACTACTGTCTTTCCTAAATTTTTCATCACCCCAAACAGAAATTCTGTACCCATTAAGCAGTAACTCCCTATTCCCCTATTCCTCCCGCCTCTGGTAACCTCTAATCTACTGGCTGTCTCTGTGAGTTTGCCTGTTCTAGGGATTTCATACAAGTGGTATGATACAATATTTATCCTTTTATGTCTGGCTTGTGTCACCTAACATAACATTTTCAGGGTCCATCCATGTTGTAGAATACAACTGATGATATTTTTAAAAATTATGACTGGATGTCAGATTTTGTCAAATACTGCATCTTTTGAGATGGCCACGTGGTTTTTCTTTTTTTAATTCTGTTAGTATGATGAATTATATTGACTGTTTTTTGAGAGTTGAACCAACCTCACATTCTTGTGATAACTCCTGTTGATCATGATGCATTATCCTTTTTATATGTTGGATTCAATTTATAAAGCTTTGTTAATCATTTTTGCATCTATGTTCTTGAGAGATATTAGTATGGAGTTTTCTTTTCTTGTAACGTAATGTTTTTGTCTGGTTTTGGTACTTGGGTAATCTTGGTCTCATAGAATGAGTTGGTCCTCTTCAATTTTCTGGGACGTTTGTGTAGAATCGGTTTTTATTTCTTCCTTAAATGTCTGTAGATTTCACCAGTGATGTCATCTGGAGTTTTCTCTGTTGAAAAGTTTTTAATTACAAATTCAATGTCTGTAAAAGACATGGGGCTATTAAAGTTATCCATTTTCTCTTGAGGGAACTCTGGTAGTTTGTGATTTTCAATGGATTTGTCCATTTATGCTTAAATCACTGCATTTATTGCCATAAAATTGTTCAAAATATTCTTTTGTTATCCTTTTCCATATTTATAGAATCTGTAGTGATATCACCTCTGTCAATCCTGATATTGTTATTTGTGTCTTTTCTCTTGTTTTCCAGATTAGTCTGTGTGGTGGTTTGGGGCTATGTACCCGAGAAAAACGTGTTCTTAAACTCAGTCCTTTCCTGTGGGTGTGAACCTATTGTAAGTAGGACCTTTGGATAAGGTTACTGCAGGTAAGGTGTGGCCCAGTTCAGACAGGATGGGTCTTAATCCTACTACTGGAGGCCTTTATAAGCAGAATGAAATTCAGACAGAAAGAAAGCAGCAGAAGCAAGAAGCTGAAGGTCAGTGGAACCAGGAGAGGCCACCATGTGTACCATGTGACAGAGGAGCCCGGGACCCAGGAATCACCAGCAGCCAGCCCCAAAAGTCCAGTCTTTGGGAAGAAAGCATCGCCTTGGGGATGCCTTGATTTGGACTTTTTCCTGGCCTCAAAACTGTAAACTAATGAATTCCCATCATTTAAGCCAGTGCGTTGGGTGGTATTTGCTTGAGCAGCCAAGGAAATTAAAACAGGCTAGAAATGGATAATCAAGTTGTGGTATAGTCATAGGATGGAATATTATTCAGCTGAAAGAAGAAATCAGTTGGGGAAGCACATGACAATGTGGAGGAACCTTGAGGTTATTATGTTGAGTGAAATAAGCCAGACACAAAGGAACAAAAATTGTATGGCTTCCCTGATAGAAACTAAAAACAATGAGTAGACTTATGGAGTTGGACTATGAAGTGTACGTTGGTGGGAGATGGAATGTGGGATGAGAAGGGGGAGAAGGTGCTGGGTGTATGTAGAATGCTTAATAAGGTGAAATGTAAATAAATATGTGGTAATGGTTGGACTTGATGGTAACACATTATAATGAATGTAACAAACACTGTTGATTTATGGATGTGATTATAGCCAAAACGAGCAGTCTAGGAAGATTAATGTTAGTTGGAGGACAATTGGAGGATAATATTGGGAATGTTTAACAGTGATTTTGGATATCGATGAGGATTGTGGTTAATAATATAAATACAGGAATGTTCTACTATAGGGTGTTAAGAATTTGGAGATACATGGGAAAAATATGGACCATAATTAACAAGAACATTGTAATGTTTTTGTAGCAAAAGCAAAGTTGGTACTATATTAATTCTAAAGGTAAAAAAAAAAAAAAAGAATATGGGGTTTGGTTTTGTGAGATATGACAATGAATAAGCATTTTTTTTCTCTTCTTCATTTTTTTTTTCATTAATAAGGAGACCTTGACTATATCATTTAACTAATCTGTGTTCATCTGTGTGTCTTTCTGAACACTAGAGGGACAGTTGAGTTTGCGTTGGAATTATGAGATAAAGTATCCGAAAAAGCACTTTTTAGGAGTAATGTTTCCATAACTTATTGAGCTGCCTTTTTCTGTTTTTTTATTTTTGTGAATTTGAAATAAAGTTGTTAAATTAAAAAAACAGTCTGACTAGAGATTTATCACTTGTATCAATTTTCTTAAAGAATCAGCTTTTGGTGCCATTGAATTTTTCTATTGTTTTGCCTTCTTTTCTATTTATTGAGTGCTTTTAAAGATTCCATTTTATCTCCTTGTTGCCTTATTAGCTATAACTCTGTGTTGTGCTATATTAATAGTTGCTTCACAGTATATAGCACACATCTTTAACTTATCACAGTCTAGCTTCCAGTAACATTACAGTAATTTACATATAGAATAAAAACATTCCACGACTTTACTCATTTTTTTCCTTTCCTGGCCTTAGGGCATCTCAGACATTGTAGTTTTCATCTCAAGAGGTTTGGTTTAGGTGTTCTTTTTATACCTCCTATGTCTCTACTTATTTGAGTACATGGAATATAGTTAAAATAACTTAAGTGTCATTGTCTACTAATTTCTATTATTTGTGCTATTTCTGGGCTGGTTTCAATTGATTGACTTTTTCCCCCTTCATTATGGGTTATATTTTCCCATTTCTTTGTATACTTGGCAATTTTTTTTGTTTGTTTGATTCCAGACATAGTGAATTGTACATTGTTTGGTCTGAATATTTTGTATTCCTATAAATATTCTTGATCTTTTCTTTGCAATGTAGCAATTTAATTGGGAACATTTCAATCATTTTGAGTCTTGCTTTTAAGCTTTGTAGGTGAGATCAAAGCAATATTTACTCTAGGGCTAAGTTTGCCCTAATACTGAGTCAGAACCCTTCTGTGTACTCAACTTGATACTGCTCAAATTATGAGAGTGTTACTGTGGCTGGGGAGGTGGAGAGCTATTCTCAGCCTTGTATGAGCTCTGGGGGTTGTTCCCTCTGAGGCTTTTTGTGCAGTCCTTTCCCCAGCCTGGGGTGATCAGAAACCAGGGGGACCCTCTGCCCACTCCAGAGCTCTCTCCGTGCACCTTCCTCCTCTCACATACTTTGTCCTTCAAACTCTAGCCATCTTGGCATCCTGCCTTCTTAGCTCTGTCTCCTTAACTCGAGAGCACTGGACTCCGAGTTTCCCCTCCCTGCACCAGGTTTGGCCGGGCAGTAACCTAGGGCAACTGTGGACTCAAGATTTCTTGTCTCCTGGGGATCACTGCTCTTCCTTTTTTAATAACCAAGCGTCTTGAAAATAATTGTTTCATTTATTTGTTTTTTCAGCTGTTTCAGGTGGGAGGGTAACTCCAATCCCTATTCCTCGATCTTGGCCAGAAGGGCAGGGCCTATTAGGCTTTTATTCCTGTACATCTCTTATTCTGCTCTCTGGGGAGTAAATTTTAACCTTTAAAATGAAATGATGGGGAAGAAACGGAATCTCTTCTCCAGAAAAATAGCTAGAGGACAGGCTGAAACAGCCCTGAAAAAGATCTTCTAGGGTTTAGGACAGCAGGTGAAGGCTGCACACCACCCAGAGGAGAGAGAGACAAAAGAGGGAAATCGCAACGACAGAACCATGAGTTGGAACCAGTGGTGGCTGCTGCTGCTGGCCCCCTCCCCCACAGTAAAGACTCTTTAGGATTCTCGGGCCTCTGGGCCTGCGACTACAGACAAGGGGGCTCCAGGGATCTACCACCCCAGGAAAGGGGAGAGAGAGGGACACAGCCTAAGGCTGACTCAGGTTCTGACCCACAAATTTGGGCTGCAGTGCCCCACAGGCCCTTCCAGGCCAGGTGGGACCACACAGTGGTTTGCCCTGGGAGCCGGCAAAGGACTGGAGAAATCCGACCCTCACAATCTCCCTCTCTTCTAGCCTGG
>JAQZBX010029566.1:6538-27340 GCA_029593785.1 Cabassous unicinctus | reverse complement strand
AAAAAAAAAAAAAAAAAAATTAAGTGCCTAAGGAGATGCAGGGGTGCAATACCAGCTTTCACAAATTGTAAAATCTCAAATACTCTACCCTAATCAAAAATGTTTTCACTAGGAAGGAGAAATTTTAAATTTAAATTTCTCTATCTAGTTTTTTATCGTCACTTTGTATTTTGGTTTTACTTTCTCCAGAAAGACCCGAGTGGAGAGAGGAGATAGACATCTACAATCTCACCACCATGGATGAGTTTAACCTCACAGGGCTCTCTGATCTCCCAGAGGTTTGCTATCCTCTTTTTGTAGTTTTTGCTGTCATCTATCAGATCACTTTGTTGGGAAATGGTGCCATTCTCCTGGCCATTGGAACTGAGAAAAAGCTGCAGACACTCATGTAATACTTCTTAACAAATCTATCCCTCTTAGACATTTTGTGCCCATCAATTACCATTCCCAAGATGCTTGAGAACCTCCCGTCTGAGAAGCAAAGCATTTCTTTTGTTGGGTATGCCTTGCAGCTTTATTTTTTGTTAGCCCTGACAGGGGTGAAGGTCATTCTTCTCACTGTCATGGCTTATGACCGGTATGTGGCCATCTGTTACCCCCTTCGTTACACCATCATCATAACCAAGGTACCTGTGCCCAGCTGACGGCTGGAACCTGGGCAGCAGGGTTTCTTAATTCCCTTCTGCATAAGGTGTTCAAGTTCCTTATGCAGAACACCTGTCTTTCTGTAAGTCCCATCGCGTTAACCAGTATTATTGTGACATGGCACAATTGGTGGCCATCTCTTGTTCTTCCACGTATGTGACAGAAATGCTTATTTTAGTGGTAGCAAATGTTTTGTCAATTCCCACCTCTCTAATCACCGTTATTTCTTATATCTACATCATATCAACCGTCCTAAAAATGCAATCAGCCCAAGGGAAGTGCAAAGCCTTCTCCATATGTGCTTCCCACCTTCTTGTTGTCTGTGTTTTATGGCACAGCAATATTTACCTACCTCTGACCTTCCTTCAGTCAACAGTTCACTGCGAGAGACAGGCTCATCTCAATGCTGTATGTGGTGATCAGCCCAATGTTAAACCCCATAATCTACAGCATGAGAAAAGCAGAGGTTAAAAGAGCACTCAGAAAGGTTTTATATCATATAACATGTTTACTGTACACATAATATTGACAAAACTACTTAATTAGCCCTCCAATGAAATTGAATTCATAGAAAGAATTGGAAAAATTAATTAAAAAAAACATCTAAATCTAGATATCTATCTATACAGAGTACTCATACCTATGAATATATAGAAATTTACCCAATTCACACACACACATATACCTAGAGTTATGTCTTTGCATATATCTATATCCCTATCAATTGGAAACACAAAAAATTATCTTCCAAAATAAATATTTTTGAGGGTAAAACATAGTAACATTATGTTCCTATGTTTGTTGTTGGTATGTTACATTATCAATAAAAATTGAACTGATAAAAGTGATATAATCTGGTCCTGTCTTATGTAAATATGAGTCTATGTTCATTGAACTGATGTCATATCAATAACCAGAGCCATAGCCATAACCATACCATAGCCATAATCATAGCCATATCCTTATCCATATCCATAGACATGCCTATATCTATACCTATACCATTTATATTGTCATCTATATCATCTGTATTATCTATAATATTTATATTTATAAGTACATTTATATCTATTTCTTTATCACACTATCTGTGGGTATTTCTTATTCTTTCTTTATTTTAATTGCCTGCCTGCTGATGTTCATATGCCACCTTAACTTTACCATTTCACTCTTCCTCCTCTTTATCTTTGGTTTCTGCTTACTCTATATTTCTCCACTTTTCCCATTTTCCTGTGGCTACATCCACTCTTGTTTCCATTTTTCCCTCCAAGTAGAGCACTTACTTTTCTGTATCTCTGGTCTTAGATGTCTCATTCATCTGGCTACATTATTATTATTTTGATGTCATCTATTGTTTTGAGTCATCATTTCAAAATTGAAAGTATCTTCTACCATACATGCACATATTTTCTCATCAGATACCCTTTATTTTTGTTTTGGTACTTCCAACTATTTAGACTGCTGAAAGCAGGCACTGCTTTTTCTTGAAACTCAGCACTTGCATTCACTGTGAATAGAAAGCTATCATTTCTGACTATGGATTACTTAACATTCGCACTTGATTTTCTAATCTTGTCACCTCCAGAAATACACTGGTTATGTAATTCAGAATTTTAAGTCAGCAAAAATGTATAATTTTTTCTGTAATAGTCCCAAACACTGTGCATTCCTATTGCTTCCTAAAAATAGCTTGTGGTGTAGTGCTCATATTTGTTTTCTCACAGGCAATATCAACCTACTCTGTATTTCCTATTAACCCTCTAGCATTCATTATCTTCTCTCTTTCTCTTAACCACATTCTTTCCTTTCTGTATGACTAAGTGCAGTGATCCCATCAATAGTGAAGTGTTTTTATTTTTTTTTAATATGAAATATTTAAATGGTTGACAGAAAATGATTCACTTCTCATAATATTATATCTAGTGAGACAGGTTCTTGAAAATGAGGTGTAAGTTAATATGGCATCCCCATATTAAAAGAAAGAAACAAACAAAAAATCTTGAGGGAGTCTATCACCCCTTGTGCTGCCCTTAGAAATGTTTTTATTTTATTTTACTTTAAAAGATGCTTAGAATGAAAGTGTTTTTATATTATTCAAAGATGTACAGTGCTCTCCTCCTCTGATCAATTAGTCATTTCAAGGCTTTATGAAATAATAGCCTTATCTTATGTAGCTTTGTCTCAAAAGCTAGAGACTATATACACTTTGAGATGCCATGCTTTAGGATTGAGTACATTTTCCAAATCTCAGTAATGCCCCAACATATAACTTCAAAAACATTCCAGAGCTATGCATAATAGCTGACCAAATAGCTTTTACTTAGATATTTTTTGACCAAATATCTGTTAATTAGATTAAGACACAGTGGAAAAATTCATGTAGACTTGAAAAAAGAAATGCTGTAATAATTGTATATGTTTCTTTTTAGTTTTGTTTTAAGCCTTCATTCTATTCTCTCAAGCAGAGTTTATATGTATTATGAAAGATTGATGTAAAATTCTTGCCGTTTAGAAAACATCATGGAATTTGTTAAATGAAACAGTAAAAGTTGAGTTAAATGTTTAAAACTCAACTAATATTTCAGCCCAGCTGAAATTCCAGTATTCATTTAATAATTCATCAGTAATTTTAATGATTTTACTACACAAAAATGACTATAACTTTTTTATTATATTTGGGTTATACAATCCAATATTAACCAATGGAAGCAAATGAAGCTCAGAAACAGACCATAACATCTATGTTCAATGATTTTTGACAAGACTCAAGCTCCCACACCCCCAGCTGGGCCAGAACAGTCTATTCAACAAATGGATACCTGGTATATCCATATCTTATCTCACACCACATACAAAAATTAACTCAAATGGATGAAGAATGTAAATATAAAAGAAGCAACCATAAAACAAGAAGAAAATGTAGGAAAACATCTTCAAGATCTTGTGGTAGGTGGTAGTTTCTTAAACCTTACACCCAAAGCATGATCAATGAAAGAAAAAAAAAAATAGATAAATAGGACCGCCTCAAAATTAAACATTTTTGCACCTCAATGGACTTTGTCAAAAAATATTTGGAATTCACATATCTGATAAGGCTTTAATATACATAATATATAATGAGATTATTCAACTCAACAATAAAAAAACAAACTACCCAAATAGACATTTGTCCAAAGAAGAGCTACAAATAGTAAAAGGCACATGAAAAAATATTTTTCATCACTACTGATTAGGGAAATGCATATCAAAACTACAATAAGTATCATTTCACACCTATTAGAATGGCCACTATTAAGAAGCCAGAAAACCACAAGTATTGCAAAGCAAGTGGGAAGATAGGAACACTTATTCACTATTTGTGGGAATATAGAATGGTACAACCACTCTGGAAGACTGTTTGGCCGTTCCTAAGGAAGATGAATATAAAATTGCCATGTGATTCAGCAATACCACTACCAGGTATATACCCAGATGAACAGAGAGCTTGACATGAACATACGTATGCTCACTGATATCCATAGTGGCATTGTTCATAATTTCCAAAAATGGAAACAACCAAGGTGTCCACAAACTATGAATGGAAAAACAAATTGTGTTGCGTATACATGATGGAAATTGTTGTAAGAAGAAATTAAGTCATGAAGTATATGACAACATGGATAAACATGGAGGATATTATGTTGAGTGAAGCAAGCCAGACACAAAAGCTTAAATACCATATCATTATACTATTATGATCTAAATATATTGTGTAAATTCATGGAGTTATTAATTAGAATTAGGACACCAGAAAACAGAAGGATTTTAGAGAATGAAAAGTTAAGGGTTAAACTTGGCTGAATTGATAAAGAAGGTCATTTTTAAATCTTAGGAAAAGAGTAGAAATGTTGAAAGCACATCGTAGTGTTTGTAACTAGCAGAGCTATTTTATTGTTATGACAGCGGTTGAAAAGGAACATCTAGGATCATGAATATTACTAGAAGGAAAGCTGAAAAATGTAACATGGGACTGTATAACATTGTGAAACCTCGTGAAATATGAAGATGAGTAATATTGCATATATGACTGTTTTTACAAAATATAAATAAAATAAACTAGAGAGACTTAAATAGAATAATAGCTATGTACAGCAGGGGAAGCATAGAGAGATTAAGAGGTGATGAGTTTGTCTGCTTTTTTGTTTTTCACTATTATTGTAATAATGAAAATGCTCTAATAATGACTAAAGTGATGAATGCACAACTACTTGATTATACCACAAACCATTGATTGCACACTTTGGATGGATTTATGCTTTATTAGTATATATCAATAAAATTTATTTGCTAAAAAAGACATGTGAAAATGTTATAGTAATTAATATATTATACAAAATCAGTAAAGAAAAATAACAATGGGATGAATGAGTATCAAGAAATTGATGCACAAATATGAAACCCTTAATTCTTGAGAAGGTTGAAAAACATCCATGAGTACATAACAAACTTTTTAATAAATAGCACTAAAAC
Source organism: Cabassous unicinctus (assembly GCA_029593785.1). Taxonomy (NCBI): domain Eukaryota; kingdom Metazoa; phylum Chordata; class Mammalia; order Cingulata; family Chlamyphoridae; genus Cabassous; species Cabassous unicinctus. Next base: position 22,186 of record JAQZBX010029566.1, on the reverse strand, counting down.
AATTGTATATTTATATCAGAAGAAAAATAAAAATTATTTAAATATACCTACCTCACACTACATAAAGAAATAAATTTCAAGTGGATTGTGGATTTAAACATGGAAACTTTAAGATATCTTCAGGAAAATTTTGTATGTTATCAGAATAGGAAATACTTCTTTAAAAATTTTTATTTAAAAAGAGAATATGAGTAAATTGGATTACATTAAAATGAAGAATATTTGTGTTTCCTTCATCAACAAACACTATTGTGGGAAAATACAAACGAGAGGGAGAAACAAGACATATTTCCAATCCACAACAGATATGAGGTTCATATCTAAAATATATAAGGATATTTTCCACATCATTAACAGATTTACAGATAACTTAATAGCGAAATAGATATTTCACATGCATTTTCATAAGAGAAAACAATGCATTTTTTAAAAATATGAAAAGATATTTGACTTATTTTGGGTTTCTGCAGAGGCAGACCCTAAGATTAGAATGTGCGTGCAAGCAGTTGACTTGGGAAGTGATCTAAAGAAGCAGAGGTAGTAGAGTGAAAAATTGAGGAAGGAATGGAATGGAAGCCAAATATCAGTACATTAATAAGATACAAATGAGTACAACTGTAATTCAATCCAATTGGATACTTTTAGAGAAGAGTTAAAACAAGTCTCTGAATTTCCTTACACAATCAGCAAGAAATTGGCCATTTACCATTGTCTGTCATTGGTAGTATTTTTTTCCTTAGGGATTTAAATCCCCAGTAATCCCACTCTGGACAATTGATGGGACTAGAAAAAGTCACTGGAGTTACAATATTAAATCATTTGCTTGTGAGAAAAGAATTAATGGTATCTACTACAGTATTGATCTTAATTACCCATCAGAGAACTGCAGATTAAAACCACAATGTCAAACCAGTACATGCAAATACACTCTCACCAGAATGGCTCAAAGTAATGTCAATTCCAGGTGCTATTAAGATGTGAAGAAAGTCAACTCTTAAACAACACTGGCACAGAGAATGTACGTTTCTACTAAGTTTGAACAAATGCATACTCTTAAATCAACAATTCAGCTCCCAATATCCACACAACAGAATTGAATATATAAGAATTTACTCCAAAAGATATTTACAAGAATGTTTAGAATGAACAGCATAAGGAGCAAAAGTGGAAAACAACTCAATTATTCATTAATTTTAGTAGGTATAAATATATTGTGCTATATTCATACAGTGGAATAATGTTGTGCATACAACAAACAATAACATAAATTTTAGTGCTATACAAAACAACATGAATGGGTTTGATTCACACAATTTTATTATGTACTTGTCATTGTGTTTTAAGTATATGTAAAAATTTTGACATATTGGATTATAAAAAAGTATAAAATTATAATCATAACCCAAACACTGCAAAAAAATAAGAAGTTAAGGAAGAGAATATAAAAATTAAAAATGCAACATTTATATTTATATATGACTCAAGAAAGAAAGAAAAATTAAGAGATTGATACATTTCTATTACTTATCTGGAGGTTTATCAACCATCTTGTAGCCCTTTTGTCACCACCACAGATGCTTAGAATTATTTAATTTTTATGATCCATATTTCATGATTGAGTGTTTAGTGTCACCAGTTTTCTTTTCTGAACATGACTATTACAATTCTCATTAACCAAAACCACTATACATGCAAATATTGGGACGTAAGCCTGGAGATTTTCTAATTCCATTCATATACCACAAATTGACCATTATAGTCTTGATCAATTATCTCAGGTGAAGTCAGAAAAACCATACTCAACTCATGGATAAAACAGGCACCTTACTGTCGCCAGGGATGAACAACTAAGCGGGACCATAATGAAGACAGTTAACTCCCCTGGGCAGGTATCATTCCTTGTGTAGGATAAAAAAAAAACTCTCTTAGAAGTTAAGTAATATTCTCAGGGTCTTTTGTTTTCTTTTGTGTTCAAAACTACATGCAAACATACCTTAAAGAAATATAGAGGAGCAGAAGAAATGAAATAGTTGCTGAAGCAGAGTCCATGATATATCCTGCTGAATTTATATCATTCTACATGGGATGATCAGGTTCCATATCCACTGTGACAATTTTAATTTGGTGAAACCAAAATTGAGAAAGATTATGTTTTTTAATTAATCCATTCCTGTGGTATTGAAGCTGGCTTCATATAGGGAATCAAAAGATGGATATGGAAACTGGCAAGAAGTACATGTAGATATCGATACCCCCAAGATGGCTGCTGGAAGACCCTCATGAGATTTCTGCCATTCAGAATGAGGTTTCCTCCAGAAGTCAGAAGGCCTGGATATTCTCCAGGGGCCTTACAATTGGGCCTTCCTGGGGGATTGAGGGGTGGGGTAATCAATCAAAACAGCAAACAGCAGGAACTCTTCCCATGCCATTAGGAAAGGGGTGGAATAATTAATGGTTTAAAAAGTAAGCTCAATGGTCATGTCTCTCTCATTCTTCTTGGCTTCTGCGCCCTGTTCTCACCATGTCCAACCCCCACACAGATCAACATGCAAGTAAAACCTGGGTATTTATAATCTATAATGGGAAATTGTAGGCTATAAATCAGCACTCTTTTATCATTGTTCAGCCCCTTCGTCTCTCTGGGACCCATGATCTGTTATTTTCTCCCATTTCTCTTCCCTCCCTACTTTAATAAATTACTGCCCTAACTAACCTGACATGCTCTTGAAATTCATTTCTGCAGCATAGTCAAGAACATAGACAAAATCTGGTAACATATTTGGTGAGTGCCAGCCAGGTAGTTACTGGTGATTGAAACTATTTCCTACATTCTGTTTAATACCTTCTTTTGCTTACCCATTTTAAACAGGTTCACCTATGAGCCCTATGGGATGCAATCCCGGGAGAGAAGAGGCTGGGGCATGGGAATTCTCTGCATCTGTGCCATGTACCCAGGCTTGTGAGATCTGACCCTGGCCGAGAGGGCTGGGGCACAGGGTAGGGGCTCAAAGCAGGGCCCTGCCAAGACAGAGGCCCCCAGCTGAGCAGGGAGCACTGCAAAGCTCGTTTTTCAAGCTCTATGAGCAGCCAGGTGGCTTTTCCCTCAGGCCATTGCCTTCTCCCACCATCTCTCCTCCATGGCAGGGGACATGGCAATGACTCAGAGCCAGAGGCTTGCACCTCTCAGTGGGTCCATACCTTTGCAAGCCACCTTACTATTGACCACACCCAGCTACCTGGTCTGGGATGGGGTGGGAAGGCAGCAAGCAGGGCCAAAATGGATGCCATTGGAGTTCCCTTCCCCAGGGAGGTCAGAGGCCAGGGGTCTTCTCATAATCAACCTTTACCCATGTTTTACCTTCCTAGTTCCTACTACCAAATTTCTCATTACAGGTTTTGTGTTAAAATGCTTTGGAATGTCTTAAAAACTGTTTAAACTGAAAATGCATTTGCTGATGAGGAAGTTATTGCCACAGGGCCCCAATGCCTGTTAGCTAAAACAATTGATTTCTTATCACTTAATGTCCTTTTTATGGCTGGTATAACTGAGAAGTTCCCAGTTCCTAAGAATGGCTTTTAAGACCTCTGTAAGAATAGAAAGAATCTTTTTGCCTCTTCTCCAGGAAGGAGCAATATGCAGCTTGGCAGTTTTAGTCTGAAGTTTTCATTACCCATTTTTAAAAAGCACATGAAATAAACATAAATGTATCTGAGTAATGAGAAACAAGCTTAACTTCAGAAACATGAATATTTATTTTGCACACCTTATAGAGAAAACAAAATTTGTGATAATGTTTCTTTTATCACTGAGTAAAATGTATTCATTCACATTTATCCTTAATCTAATCATATGAACAATTCTGCCATTAGTTCCTTTAAAAACAACGTTATTCTTTATGAAGGACACAAATGGGTCATACATCTCAGAGGCCTAGTCAAACCAGTGATTTCACCCTCCAGAGAGGACAGATTTCCTGATTGGTAAGGGTTCTTTGGTTATAATCTTGAGATTATGTAAATTTTAATTTTGCTTATTAACAATACATTTAGTAAAGAATTTTTCTTAAAAAACAAAACAGAATTATTCAAAAATGACTAAGGCGACTGCGATTCAATACGTACTCAATTTATGTCTGATTATAAATATAATTTATTTTCTTTATAGTGTATCCACAAAGTCATGCAGCCTGAATAAAATCATGCTTTCTTTGGGTTTGGAACAGCATTAAGACACAAAGGAAAGTCAAATACTCTTTAAAAATAACAATAGCAAAAACAATGAATAGTTGACTAGTAGTTACAAAATTAAAGATGAGATACCTTTTAGAATGGAATTTAAAAAGAAAGCAAGTAAAAGAAAAAAGGATGTGACACAAAGTCAAACTCTTATCAAAAGTGCTTTGAAGAGATCCTTGCACATGGGATGAGAAGGGTTAACTTACATGCCCATTACCCCTTCTCTTCCTTCCTGTTCTTTAGACCTGAAGGAAGAGACAGACTGAACTTGCCCTTCAACTTTCCTTAAGAATAAGGGCATACTCACTCTAAGGCGGAGTTGAGGCAGTTAGTACAGGAAAATGAGGAGAGGATGGGTCACAGCTGAAAGCCAGCAGACAACATGGCCACTAGACCCCACCTGGAAACTCATACTCATAAAAACAAAGCTGGAGGACCCTGCCAAGAACCTGGCCATGAAGTCTCATTTGGAACTCTTTCTGGGGTAAAGAGGAGGTCCTAGATAATTCCAAACAGGTGGTTCCAGATAAACCTAAACAGTAGGCCTCATCATTGGCCCCCTGAAAGCTAACAGGTGAAGCAATCAATCAGGACAGCAAAGAGCTGGGGCTTGTCTCCCAACATTAAGAAGGGAATGGAGTGAAGAGTGGCCTTAATAAAGGCAGATTCTCAATCCCAAATGCTCTCTCTGCCTAAAGGAGCCCATATCAAGATCTCAGTGCATGATTCTGTTCCTTTCTCCCAATCCTCAATAACTCTGTTCTTTTCTTCCATTTCTCAATAAATTCTTTTAACTGGCCTAACTAAACTGGAATGTTCTTAAATTCGTTTATGTGACATAACCAAGAACCTAGAAGAACCCCGCACTTCTCTAACTTCAATACCTTACATAATTAATTTACCAAAATAATTTTGGGAACTGTCTCCAAGCAAACCTCTTACAACATACAATTACCATTAACACTAAACAAACTTGTCAGAATAGTGGTTCTATTTGGTTATGTGCAAATATAACTTCTCTTCATTTCAAATACCCAGTAGCATGCAATAATTGAAATAGTTTTTTGGAGGCAAGTTGGCAGGGGATGCTGGCTGCTATCAGCACTATGCCATGATTTAATTGCAAGCTTACAAAGAAGCCAACATTTTTCTATGTTTTTTTCTCTTTTACTTTCATAGAGTTGTCCAGTACAAAAGTTACTGAACTTTAACAGCACTAATCTTATCAATGTGGCTACCCAGGCCCAATTAGAATGAACATGGGAAAAAAACAGAGAAATTAATATTGCTTAGTTTTTCTACTTCTCCAGCAGCTAAACTAATTCCATCAGCCTTCACTAGCCCACATTTACACCATCCAGGTGGCAGGGGGTTTGCACAGTTGCTGACTGTTTTCCATATCTCAGTTAACTCTTTAGCAGAATATTTTCTTGGAAGCATGGTTTCACCATCAAATGCCCTGTTTAGCTCTTCAGACTCTATAGGATGTTGTGTCTGTAATTTAGGGTTTTTTGCACAAGCTCTTTAACATGATTTAAAGATTTTTCTATAATTTCTACATTTGAATCACTATCTCCTTCTTACCTAGTTGTTCAGAGAGACCTGTGTGGAGGTGGAAGTCCACAAATCCCGTTTAGCTTTAACTTTTCTTCTAAGTGGGGATTTTTTTGTTTTCCTTGTGACAATCTGCTGTAGCTAACTTTACTGTCCATAGCTATGGCCAGCCTAAATGCTGTGGCAGCATGTCTGATATATTTCCTAAACTTCCAATCTTTAGTTCTTACAGGATGCTCTTTACTCCCATCAGCATTTTTGGGGCATCCCCATACTCACAGAGAGTTCCACAACAGTCAAGCAAGTAAGCAACTCCATATTCTCTTTATGGTCCCACTCATCCAGGAGGGCAGCCACCCCTCCCCACATGGAAATAAAAGGACAATCAGGATTTTCCCCAAGGATTCTCCTTTCCCAGAGCTCATGCTCACCACTGCCAGTGGTCCTTTTGAAGTCGGCTAGTGTAATTGGGAATTAATAGATGGATCTGTAACCTGGCAAGATGTCCATGTAGACATTGATACCTCCAAGATGGCTGCTGCAAGACCTTTGAAAGATTTCTGCCATCCAAAATGAAATTCCCTCTAGAAGCCAAGAGAAGCCCTGGATATTCTCCAGGGACATTATCATTGGGCCCACCCGGGGGATTGATGGGTGGGGTAATTAATCAAAACAGCAAACATCTAGAACTCTTCCCATGTCATTAGCAAAGGGGTGGAATAATTAATGGTTTAAAAGGCAGGCACAAAGGCCAAATAACTCTCTCATTCCTCTTGGCTCCTGTGCCCTACTCTCACCATAACCTCCAAGCATGAATCAACATGCAAGTAAAACCTGGGCATTTACAATCTATAATGGGAAATTGTAGTCTATAAATCAGCCCTCTTTATCACTCTTCAGCCCCTTCCTCTCTCTGGGACCCATGATCTGTTAATTTCTCCCATTTCTTCTCCCTCCCTATCTTAATAAATTACTGGCCTAACTAACCTGATGTGCTCTTGAAATTCATTTCTGCAGCATGGTCAAGAATCTTGACAAAGTTGAGTAACATATTTGGCAAGTGCCAGCCAGGAGGTTATTGGTGAGTGAAATTATGGTCTACAACCTGTTTAATACTTTCTTTTTTTATCCATTTTTAAAAAGTTCACCTATGAGCCCCCACAGGATGTAATCCTGGGACGGAAGAGGCCAGGAGACAGGAATTATCTGCGTTCATGCAGTGCACCCAGTCTTGTGAGATCTGACTCCAATCAGGAGGCCTGGGGCACAGGGTAAGAGCTCAAAGCAGGTCTCTGCCAAGAAAGAGGTCCTCTGGCCAAGGAAGGGGTGCTGCACAGCTCCTTTTTCAAGCCCTTTTAGCAGGCAGGTGACTTTGTCCTCAGACCATTGCCTTTTCCTTCCCTCTCTCCTCCTTGGCAGGGCAAAGACTCAGGGCAATGATACAACCAGGAACCTGCACCTCTCAGTGTGTCTATGCCTTTGCAAGCCCACCTTCCAATTGACCACACCTGGCTACCTGGTATGGGATGGGGTGGGAAGGCAGTGGTTGGCAGGGGAAAAAATGGATGCCATGGGAACTTTAACTTCCTACTTCCTACTACTGAATTTCTCATTACAGGTTTGTGTTAAAATGCTTTGGAATATCTTGAAAATTGTAATACTGAAAATGCACTTGCTAGCTAGGAAGTTATTGCATCAGTGCCCCAAGGCCTGTTAGTTAGAACAATTATTCTCTAATCACTTAATGGCCTTTTGAAGGCTGGTCTAACTGGGGAACTACCAGACAGTAAAGTCATAAAACTAGGATGACTTTTAAGACCTCTGTAAGAATAAGAAGAAGCTTTTTGCCCCTTTTCCAGGAAGGAGCAATATTCAGCTTGGCAGGTTCAGTCTGAAATCTATTTGACCCTGAGATCTATTCAACTCTGAGATCTATTCGATCTGTCTCCCAAGTCTACAATGGCCCCAGAAATGCCCAGCAGCATGGTCTCTGATTTCCAGGGTGGTGGAAATCAGAGAAATAACTCTGTCCCACAAGACATAAGAAGTTTTGGGCACTTCAATTCAGAGAGCAGCCAAGTATTCCCTGAGACTTATCTCAGGAACTTCCATTTGGGTAACAGTACAGTCAGTCCCAGACCCTAAAATACAGGGGTGCCAAGAAGAAGAGCAGTAAACTCTTGATGGTTCCCAAGAAATTCCTTGGGCCCTTCCATTCAGATGGCAGCCAAACATCCTCTGAGACTTGTCTCAGATGCTTCAGTTTGGGCAACTGCTCACATCTCCAACTAATTCAGCTTGGGTGATTTGGTCTGAACTTTGGGGATTCAGGCATCCCCAAAGACCTAGGTCAGCCACAGGGATGCTTGTCAGCAAGTCTCTGTATTAAATTCTCAGGACACTGAGACCAGGGCATCAGCTCTAAATTATTTGGAGTGGTGAACGTTTATTCAGACTTGGAATCTGGAATACCAGATCTGTCAACTAAAAAGTACTTCTTCATTCTTCCTAGAAGGATGGGCATGGACTCTAGACCACCAGTAAACTCCCCATAGGAGTGTCCTCTCAAGAATCAGGAAAATTTGCCTACTACTGGTCCATATGACTGCAGTATAGCTGAGAGCAGCCTCTGTATAAGACCCTGAATTCCAGTTAAACCACTGTAAATGAGGAAGACAGGTAGATATGAGTGCCAGAAAACTTATGTCATGTCTCCTTAAAGAAATGTGGAAATACACCTCAAACTTCCATTAGTTTAAACTCAGTTATGCCTATAAAATGTGTGAATAGAGATCAATATCCAAACCGGTTACTAAATCTCTCCTGGAAAATAAGAAATGTCATGTGCCATCAATTAAGATAAAAAAAAAAACTTCCTAGAAATGCTAAGGGTATAAAATCCTCTCTTCTGTTTTAATCTGTGCTTAACTTTATGTTCAACTTTGAAATCTGTATTTAAGTTTGTCAGGTTGCTTGTGCCTAGGAAATCAGATTTGGGGTTCACCTGTTACAAATCGGATAACAGTGAAAGGTAACCTAAAAATGAGTCTTTCAATGTCAATACTGTCTTGCAAGTGGATTTAATGTATAAATCACAAGTGGAATTGGTTCAACTGCTAGAAAAGCAGAAAACTTAGCAATGTTGTTACTAAAAATAATTATTGTGGCTTCATTAATAAAGGTATTCAATTCACCTTAAAGTACAAACTTAGCAGATAGTATAACTAAGAGTTAAGGTCATTTATAGATGCCTTTATATTATAAAACAGTAGAAGGATGATAACTGAAGTTATAACTGCGTAGATTTAGCCTAAACCGACTATTTTAACTGTAAATCTTAAACTAAACTTACCTTCATTTAAGGTCACTTCAAGCCTAGCCTCACCCCTTGCCTTTGCTTATGATTATCACATAATAGTTCCTGCCCCTATGGCTCTGGGGAAAGCAAACTTGAGACACTGCTGTCTCCTGTCTTCACACTGGTATTAGTGACCCTGCTTTCTCTCATGGTTCCAAATGTGGACTAAATTGCTGCCTGGTGGAATTCTCAATCCTTGGGGTTGAACGTCTACTCTTCCAGCCCAGCCAGCTGTTGAAGTCCTGTTATATCTGAGGACTGGGAAGTGAGAGAGGCCTCATGCCTTGACTGACAGGGGTTCCTAAAAATGGCAATTCATGAGAGAAACCAGTTTCCCTCAGGCTTCGATAGCCACAGTGGGTATACACAGAATTACTCTTGCTCATCCAAGGTCTGCTAAAGTCAACGTGAAAAATAAAGTTTTGAAGCAAAGGAAAATTGTATTAAAGCATTGGGGACATTTTGGTTATAAGCCAATAATTAAGGAGTGAAATTTTTCTTCAAAATTGCATGGTCACAGTGCAAATTAGAGTAATTAAAAGGAGTCTTCAAAGAAATCTTTTAAATGTTATCTTGCAGTTAAACTTCTTTTGTAAGAGAATGAAAATTATAACAGTGAGTCCTGTGTTTCTATGTCAAACTCTATTCGTGTCTGCCTATTTGTTCAATATATATCTTCAAACATTGGGATGATACCAAATTAACAAGTGAAAATTCTTAGACAAGCTCTATTCAAATTGAAAAAAAAAACAAATATACTGTTATACATGTGAATAAGTATTCCTGGAACCCAAATTAGGCTGAGCAGGATGTAAAGGTAATATAGAAATCTAACTATAGAAACATGGGAAAGGACAAAGTTTTTTCCTAAGCTATTTAACCTGCCCTAGCTCCAAGACCTCTTTGCAAAAGCTGTGGGGGAAAGATGAGGTGTGACAGATTGAAACTGTCTTCTAAGCTGGGGGATTAAAAATCATAGTTTGTCCTGTAATGCCTCAATTTAAACCTTTTAACAGACCTAAAATAAGGGTGGTTAATAATCCTGTTACCAAATATCAACAAGTGAAGAAAGGGTCCTTGAAAGCTATGGAAAGTTCTTTAAAAACAGTTTTCCAGAACCTAGCAGTCAGTGTGCTTTTAAGATTATTTACAGTTTATAATTTTATCATAGGAGTTTTACCCTCCTGTAAAACAAGGAAAAAGCATTCCTTGCATAAACTATAACAGTTTTGATTTTATTTAACTTAGTGTTATCTCCCTAGGTTTTTGAAATCTCAAGTGTATAAATTTATTAAATCTTTAAGGTGATGAAAGCGAAGTTCATATCTAATGAAACTGGGTTAAAGAACTATAGATCTGCCCTCTTTTAAATGGATAGAGTAAATTTCATTGGTTGCTAATTGTAATCTAAGGTAAATTAACCAGTCTATGTGGTTGTGGTCAATTATAAAGTTTGTAAAAGCATCTTGTTAACTGAAGTATTTAAATGGCTAATTCCAGGAAGCCATTATTAACTAGAAACTTAAATTGATATTAATGGCAAAAAGTAACTTCATGGCAGTGAAACCTGTCAGAACCCACCTTAAGTTGCATATTCAAGTGGTGGTAACAAGATAATCTTGATTCTTTGTGAATCTTCAGTGTTCATTTTTAAAAACTTGAAAAAGTTTTTCCTGTAATGCTAAAGTAAAATACCTGCTAAATAATGCCTTCATGGTAAAAGTGTAGAAAAAGCAAGGTACTAAAAAGTTAAGTTCATTTGATACTTTATACATTGCATTCGAAGTGTTTAAAAATTTATAAAAATCAAGAGACAGACTTAAGCATTGTCAAATTCTCTTGTGCATTCAGACCAGGCCTTCAATACACTGCAGGTTGCCTCTCCATTTGAGTTATTAGCTAGGTTGGTCACTGACCCTTAAAACAATAAATGTGTCTACTACATCCCTGGTTATGTTCCTGAAGTCAATGGAGACTACACTGCAGTTTCACTCCTGCAGCAGCCAAAGCTGGCTCGATATAGCCAAATGTACAATTGATATTGCCTCCAGACTGGCACTGTTTCTTAGTGCTGAAGGGTGCTATGCACCAGGCCAGTGGAATACTGGAACCTTCTTTTCTAACTTCTCTCTAGGGTCAACAGTGCTGCAGCATGCTGGCTGTGTGAAGGCCATACCAAGTTGAGCAATGATCACCAGAGTACTATAAGTAGAATTTAAACACAATTGTCATTATGACCTGCTCCCATGGAGAGATAATATGTAAGGTATTGTAAGCCTGGAACTTGAATCTATTAATAGCATTTCAAAGAAAAACTTATGCATTGAGTGTGCACTAATTAGTATTAGGTACTGTACCTATATCCTATTCTAGATATATGCATGATGCTTATAGTGATATCTTTTCTGTTCTAGATCATGCAGAGGGACATTGAACAAGTTAAAAAGTCGAGGTAAACTGCATTTTCTAAGTAGTTAATGAGTGTGCTTAACCCAGGTATCCCTCTTAGCCCTTGTTCCAGAATCTGTCCCACTCATACCGTGGGGAGACTGGCAAAATCACATGCCATCCTGTCAGGGCCAAGCATTTCCCACCAGAAGGGAAACAACAAATGAGGTGGCTAAGGCCCACTTCAGCTTGGCCTCTTTGAGATAGTCCATGGGCAACCTTTCCTCACCCAGAACCTGGAAAGCAGGTTCTGATAAAAATTTGGCAAGAGATAGAGCCAAAATGGAAAGAATTTTACTCTGTAGTTATGATCACTCCCACAGCTATTAAAGTTGAAGGAATTTCCAGCTTGGTGCAGTAATCCTGAGTGAAGCTAGCTGCCCAGGAAAATGCCAGCTCACCAGAAGCATCTGATGAGATGCACAAGTGCCAGTAATTGGATGGCCTGAATACCTCTTCAAGAGACAAAGCTAAGTAGTGTCTATGTCAAAGCCAACTGTTCCCTCTAACTCTAGCCCAGATGCCTATTGTTAGGGGGAGGGCAAACCAAACACCCCTTAAGAAATCTTGTCTGATTTCATTTCCTCTAATTTCTCCCTATATTATAATAAAAAGGGCAATGCCTCTTCTTATTCATCTCCTCTACCATAGGAATTGGGATTGGCAATTTATACCTAACCCCATTGTCTATTGCAATCTCTCCCTAGAATTAACCAACAGCTTAAAATAACTGAAGAAAGAATGTTTCCCACCAACTTTGGGAAAATGCAGCCTTTATAGGCTCATGGCCTTTTCTACTTTTGTGCTCCAGTATCCTATTAGTGGAACCATATATCCTCAAAATTCTAATCAAGTTTATTTCTTCCAGAATTCACACCTAGTTAGCCATTTGGAGACTTCATCCAGCTTCACCCAGGATGTCAGATCTGTCTTCCTCCAACGGGGATAGAATAGCCAGAGGGTTTTATACCTTGTCAGGTAGGGCCTAGTGCCCCTAACCAGCAGGAAGTAGTTACAGAAGAATGAACATCTCCCTTCAGCACCCCTTTAAAAATAAATGTGTAAACTCTCTGAGGGGGGAATGAAGCTGGCTAGTAAATTAGGAAATCAATAGATGGACCTGGAACCTGGCAAGAAGTCTATGTAGACATGGATACCCCTAAGATGGCTGCTGGAAGACCCTTGCAAGATTTCTGCCATCCAGAATGAGATTTCTTCCAGAAGCCAGGAGAAGCCCTTGCTATTCTCCAAGGACATTATCATTGGGTCCACTGGGGTGATTGAAGGGTGGAGTAATCAATCAAAACAGCAAACAGCTGGAACTCCTCCCATGCCATTAGCAAAGTGGTGGAATAATTAATGGTTTAAAAAGCAGGTGCAAAGCCCGAATAACTCTTTAATTCCTCTTGGTTTCTGCACCCTGCTCTCAATGTGTCCCCACTGCACGGATAAACATGCAAGTAAAACCTGGTTATTTATAATCTATAATGGGAAATTGCAGTCTATAAATCAGCCCTCTTTGTCAATCTTCAGCCTCTTCCTCTCTCTGGGATCCATGATCTGCTATTTTCTCCAATTTCTCCTCCTTCCCTACCTTAATAAATTACTGGACTAACTATCCCAACATGCTCTTGAAATTCATTTCTGCAGCATAGTCAAGAAACTAGCCAAAATCCAGTAACACTTTGGTCTGAAGAAAAGAAACCACATAATACTGATACATTATATATGCAGAAGCAATGATTAAATGAAAGTGAATTTTCATCATTAACCATGGAAGCCAGAAAGAAGTGGAGCAAAATGTATAAAATTGTGAAAGATATAATTCAGAATTTTTATAAGCAAAAATATCCTTCAGGAATTGTGATGGCTAATTTCACTTGTTTACTTGTCTAAATTATTGTGTCCAATTGTTTCATCAAACACTGGGTTACTTGTAAGAATGAAAGTATTTTGTAGATGGGATTTGCATTACAAAGAGTCAGTTGCATGCACTAAGAGACAGTGGAAGATTACCTTTAGCAATTTGGGTTATCTCCAAATCCAATTAGTTGGAGGTGAGAATTGAGCATTTTATCTTGTCTCAACATCAATGCAGACACTTGCTAGAATTTCTAGCCATCCATTTATCCCCTGGGGAATTCATACTAAGGACTTCAACATCACCTTTATTAGAGAATACAGATAGGATTTTGCTTTGTGAAGTTCAGACTTGCCAGCCTCACTTTTCATTGGGTTTATCTGGAATGACAAGACTAATATGGGAATGCAGTTGAAATAAAGATATCGTCAGGTAAAGTAAACTGAGGGAATTCATTATTCAGATACCCCTTGTAAAATATTGGTTAAAAGAAGTTATTCAGACTGAAAGAGAATGATATCAGAAAGAATTTTGTGATATCATTAATGAAAGAAAGGCAACAGAAATGCTATATCTGTGTAAATCTAATATATGATTCTTCCTTGATTCTTTTAATATATTTTGGATGTTAAAGCACAAAAATATAACATTGTTTCATAGGATTTATAATAGATGCAAATACTAAAACTTAAGACAAACAAAACATAGTGGGACAAAGAAATTGATTTCTTCATTTCCCTTAAAATGGTAAAATATTTATTCTAAGATGACTGAAAATTAATGTGTATTGTTGTGCTAAGCAAAATGTCTAAATATGCTCCATCATGGACTTTATGCCCTGATTTCCAGAACATGATATTATGAATGAGATATCACTTCCATCTTTATTTTATATGGCACATTTGACTTTAAAAGAGTAATATTATCTTGAATTATCTCGTGACTTCAGTGTAATATCCTGTGCCCTTAAAATCAGAGACATTTCTCTGGCTGGTGGCTGAATAAGATGTCAGAAAGATATGAAATGTGAAAAGGAGTCAACACAATGTTGGTGGCTTTGAACATATAGGAAGTTCTGTGAAAAGGATTGCAGGTGACTTTAAAATGTCAAATGAGGGCCTGATTAAAAGTTTTCAAGAAAACAGACAGTTCAGTCTCTGAAAGTAGTTTATGTCAAAAACTTGAATGAAAATGGAAGAAGATTCTTTTGCAGTTTCCAGAAAGAAACATAACTCTAAAGACACCTTGATTTTGGCCTTCTGTGATCATGACCAGAAAATTCATCCAAACGATGCTTCAACTTTTGATCCTGGAAATTGTGAAATAACTTTTTTTTTTTTTGGCATAAATCACTAGGTTGTGGCATTTTTAACATAGCAATAGAAATATATATGCTTAACTAGAACAACATGAAAAGTTAAAAAAAATTATACAAAAAGATATTTTCAGAAAAAACAATAGACACAGGACAATGTAATACTAAAAGTGGTTCCAATATGCCCAAAAGGGAATGAAGAGGAAACAGAAGTAAATAATTTTAGGAAAAACAGCATAAAACAAATAACACAATGGTTGATCGAAAACAAACTTTCCAGGATTGATTTTAAAGCATATGATATATTTAGACTAATCAAAACACAGAGATTATTAAAATTGATTTAAAAAATGACACTACAGACTATAGAAATTCATTTGAAATATTGTGATATAGGTAGATTAAAATTAAAATGATTAAAATATATACCACACAAACACTATGAAAAAGAAATTTGCATGCCATATTAATATCAGGACAAATAAATGTTAAAGAAAGGAAAATTAACATTGACAAAGTGAGATATTATATATGATGAAGAGTTAAACATGAAACATAATTCTCAACATGTAAATAATTAAGAACAACTTCAGAGTACATAAAACAAAAACTGACAGAACTGAAATGCAAAATAAACAAATCCACAATTATATGTAGGGATTTTAACACTCTTCTTTTAGTCATCAATAGAATCAGTATACTAAAGCATAGAAACCGTATAGAAGAACCATACTGCATGATTAACATTTAAGGATCATTTCATATGAAAACTCACAATAAAGAATACTTTAAATATAAATGGAACATTTGTCAAAATAAACCTACACTTAATATTGAAACAAATCTTATGAAATGTAAAAAAAAAAAAAAAAAAAA
>JAQZBX010029565.1:0-19735 GCA_029593785.1 Cabassous unicinctus | reverse complement strand
TACAGTTGTTCCAGCACAAGGCTGACTCCCTGTTTCCCCGTCTACAGACACATTTGCCGCCATGTTATTCTGAATTTCTCACCCTTCTCCCACATTGAGTGCATCTTTCTCAGCCCTTCTCGCCACCGAAATAAGCTCTTCATCCACTTAAGACCTCCTAGGTACTTTGCTGTTGTTGTATTTTTTTAATAACTAGTGAAGATGGAATGGGAAACTGGGGAGAAAATGCTTCTGCCTTTATCCACCACTTGGCCCATTTTCAATCCTGTCGGAAAATATCAGCTCCACACCCAATACATAAAGGAGTAAATGAGATTCTTCTACCTACAGAAGGGATTCTTTTTTCCGTTTTTTTTTGTTTTGTTTTTGGTTTGTTTTTTTTGAGATACGGGGGCGTATTGGGAAGTTGATGCTCAACCACTGAGCCACATTGGCTCCCCTGATTTGGTTTTTTCATTTGTTTGCTTGTTGTTTGTTTTTTTGCTTTTTCAGGAGGCGCCGGGAACCAAACCTGGGACCTCCCGTGTGGGAAGCAGGTGCTCAACCACCGAGCCACGTTGGCTCCCCTGAGTTGGTTTTTTTTCATTTGTTTGCTTGTTTGTATTTTTGCTTTTTTAGGAGGCACTGGGAACCAAACCTGGAACCTCCCATGTAGGAAGCAGGTGCTCAACCACTGAGCCACGTTGGCTCCCCTGAGTTGTTTTTTGGTTTGTTTGTTTGCTTGTTGTTTGTGTTTATTTCTGCCTTTTTAGGAGGCACCGGGACCTGAACCTGGGACCTCCCGTGTGGGAAGCAGGCGCTCAACCACTTGAGCCACCTCTGCTCCCTGCAGAAGGGACTTTGACGCAGGATTTAGGGAGAATATGGAGACAGGTGATAAGCAGACCAGGCTGGGAGAATCAGGGAGGGACCATTGGAGAGGGGATGCAGCGTCTTGTCCTGGCTGAGGAGCAGAGGAAGTTCTCCGTGCAGCGACAGGACCTGGGGAGAAGCCCGGGACCAGGTGGTCAGGCTCCAGGAAGCCCGGCGCTCACCTGAATGCAAAGGTAGCTTCCACGTGGTGGAGATGGTCAGCTCCTCCCAGAGAAGGGATGTAAGCACAACAAGCTGGGTTAACACCCCTGTGAATGGGCTCGCACCAAAGGCGGGCAAGCAGCCCCGGGTCCCTGCTGCCCCGGCCAGCTCCATGCCCTCTCCCTTCCCCGGGCACTGTCCAATCTGAGACCTGGATATAACCTTTGTCTCGCATCTGTGGCAAGGTTCTGAGGTCTGTTCTCCGTCCCCTCCGCCTTTGGTCTGGATATCATCCACCTTCCATGTCCCACTCCCTGCATAGAATTTATGTCCTTCTTTTTCATTTACTGAACCCTCCCAAACAAGCAATGACAGATGTAAAGCTTATAGAGGAAGAAACAAAGTCTGCATTTGCAGAAGATGTTAGCATATTTAAGAACTCCAAAAAAAAACCACAATCTATAGGTAATTGATTAGAATCAATAAGAGTTCAGAAGTTTGCTGGGCACAAAATCCACATATGCAATTCTATTTTCTATTGCATTTTTATGGACCAATGGCAAAACTGTCAGAAAATGAACGTTTAAAAAATTACCATCTACTATGCTTTAAGCAAAAGAAAATACTTATGGAAAAATCCAACAAACGCATTCATCATGTTTATGGACACAATTAAAAAGCTTTATTTCATTTAATTATGTTAAAGGAGACCCAAATAGCTATATCAGATTCATCAATTGGAAAACTCAGTATTTTGATGATGATGATTCTCCCCAAAATGAATACACAGATTCAGTACAATTCCAATGAATATCCATATACTTTTGTTTTTTTCCTTGATAAGGTGAGCCTACAATGTGTGTGATAATTCAAAGACTGCAGGTAAATGAAAGAACCTGTCTCACTGGACATCACGGGGCCAACACAAGAAGAAAAACAAAATAAGATGGAGCAAAACCAAATGCTCAGGGACCAATCATGACTACATAGACCCAGTTTAGGCAGAGGAAGTGTCTTCTTTTAAATAATCGATTTGGAGACAATTGACCTACATGTGGAAAGCAAGCATTAATGCTATAGAGACATGCGCTTCCCCACCCATCTATACTGTAATGGTGACACGGCTGGATTATTCGCAGAAACGTTCACCTAGAAGACTCTGAGTCAGGCAGCTCTGCTGGGGTCACCAAGGAAGCCGGGCCGACACTGCCTCCATCACCTGCCCATGTGTGTGTGCTCAGCCCATGCCCAGTAGCCAGATTCCAGGGGCCAGATTCCCTGCCTTCTCGGAGCTGCAAACGCTCCCAGCTTTCCCCATCCTCTGGAGCTGCATCTTGCTGTTGAGCTTTGGATCTGGCAGCCGGCTCTTCTCCGCCCACATATCTCACCTGCGTGACTCACCTGTCCGTGCATACCTTTGCCGCTTGTCTGCTCCCAGAGCTGTGCCCAGTGGCCAGGGCACCCGCAGGCCAGTGCCCCGCCATGCCCAGACGTCCACTTCTGACCCCTCTCCAATACTTGCCAGGGCAGTCGTGTCTAAGGAAAGCTCCAGGGCACAGAGCAAAGAGCCCAGTTGTGAGACGTGGTGCAAACCCTCTTGCTTCCATTGTCTCGGTGAAAGAACATCAGTTCCTTCCTCACTGCAGAGTTTGCAAGTTTGATTTGTGTGAAATAAAACCATAAAAAGTCAAAAAAAAAAAAAAAACAAAGATGAGAAATAATGAGTGTCAGGAGCTGGGAAGGGAATGTGTTCAATAGAGAATGGCGATTGCAGCAATTTCTCCACCTCTGAGTTCTCCTTGGCCCACCAACCAAACCTGGACAAACTACATACCTGAGACAGAGCTCCAGGAGCTGGCTGGCGCTGGCTGTCATTGCACCCTTTCAAAACCCAGGTCTCCTGAACCAACCTGTTCCCCTCTGCAGTTATGTTTACAATCGATGCCACCTCATGCATGCTTTATGTTTGGGACAGGACCGTGCTACGTCCCATTCATTCAGAAGCCATCCTTCATCTTTCCTTCCAGGTCGTGGGATGGATCAATCTACACAGAAATAAGTCTGAAATAGTCACACAAGATATTAGTCAGAGTTCCCCTGAAAAACAGATGCAACAGGAGATAGGTAGATAGATGATAGATAGGTAGATAGATGATAGATAGATAGATAGATAGATAGATAGATAGATAGATATGATAGATAGATGATAGATGCAGATCTGAATGAATGGATGGATGTGATGATAGACTAGATGGTAGACAGATAGATAGATGATAGCTAGCTACCAAGCTAGATGATGATGATGATAGATATAGATAGATAGATAGATAGATAGATAATTGGTGGATGATAGATAGATGATAGAGGCAGATCTGAATGGATGAGTGGATGGATGTGATGATAGACTAGATGATAGATAGATAGATGATAGCTAGCTAGCTACCAAGCTAGATGATGATGATCATGATGATGATAGATAGTAGATAGATAGATAGTTGATGGATGATAGATAGATAGATAGATAGATAATAGAGACAGATCTGAATGGACGAATGGATGGATGTGATGATAGACTAGATGATAGACAGATAGATGATAGCTAGCTAGCTACCAAGCTAGATGATGATGATGATGATAGATGATAGATTGATAGATACATAGATGATAGATAGATAGATAGATAGATAGATAGATAGATAGATAGATAGATTGATTGATTTACACAGATCTGAATGGATGAATGGATAAATGTCATGATAGATAAGATAGATGATTTATAGATAGATTGATTAAGAGAGTTATTATAGGAACTGGCTCATGCAGTCATGGGGATTGACAAGTTCAAACTCAGTAGGGCAGGCTGCAAATTGGAAACTCGATGAGGGTGATGGTGAATTCCCCAGGGGCAGCTGGTCGGATGAAGTAGAGGCAAGAATTCTTTCTGACTGCTAAATCCTCAGTATGGCTTTCAAGATCTCCAACTTATTGAACGTGGAGACTCCCCTCAATGCTGAGGGACTCTCCTTCGTTGATTGTAGATGCAATCTGCTGTAGATGCAATCAACTGACTATAGATGCAAATCCATGTACGAAATACCCTCACAGTCACAATCAGGTCAGTGCTTGCTTGACTGCACAACTGGACACCATAACCCAGCCAAGTTAATGCATGAACTTCACCCAGCTGTGTGGAACTCCCCTCAATGGAAGTTTGCAAGGGAATTGCAGAGGGCTAAGTGTACCTCAGACCATTCCTGAGCAAAGAAGAGGACAATGAATGTGGAGAGGAGAATCCCACAACATCCCAAAGCCTCAGTTGACTTTTTTTTTTTAAAGACAATGAAAACAATTCTTTAATATCACATAATACCAAGTGCATGTTCAAATTTCCTTGATTATCTCAAAAGTGTCTTTTTACAGTTGTTTCGTTCAAATCAGGATCCAAACAGTCCCCTGCATTTGGTTGATATACCTCTTTGTACCTGTATGCCTTCCCATCACCCTGTCTCTACTGCATGCCATTTATTTGTTGAAGAATCTAGTTATTCAGTAAAATTACCCATATTCTGGATTTGGCTGATTACTTCTTATGGTGTGAAGTAATAAAGTTTAATTACTTCCTATAGAGTATGGAAAAGTGTGGTCTATAATTACGACATTTTCGATAAGTGTTACTAAAAAGACTATTTTCCTTTTTAAAAATCTATCAAAGGATGCTATGAGGCAAGCTAGGAAGACACCAAATCAATGTATTTTTATAAAACTATTCATCTTACTTCCTTATGCAATATTATAGCTCTCTATTAGAGTGCCAACATGAAACATGGTTAGTATTCAATAACCATATAACACAGATGGTCTATTTAAAGAAGGGCAATAGTCACCTGAGATTTGCAATAAAACCTAATTCACTTACTTTGGTTTGGGGCAAACAAAACAGAACTTTCTTTGAAAAGTATAAAATAATTTCTTGGTGTTTTGAAATGTGTTCTTATGAAAAACAAATAGATAGCTTTCCAATTTTCTTAGTCAAACATTACTCTGATTTAACTCTAGCATGAAAGATCGGATAAAACCTGTTAAAACATAAAATTGGTAAATCAGCCATTACGACCAAATTTCCATGTGCGATTTAATGGCTTCAAGGGTGGATCAATATATTTTTTCTCATTGTTGTCAAACATTTGTTAACAAATCATGAAGGAGCATCGTCAAAGTATTACTACTAACTATAGTCCATATCTTCCTCCCCTATACTTTTTTTTAAGGATTTATTTATTCATTTATTTACTTTTATCCATTTTTACGCCCCCCCCCACACGTTTTTTCTGTTTCTGTGTCCATTCACTGGGCAACTCTCTCTGTCCGTTTCCTGCCCTCTCTTCTCATCCTTCTCCTCCTGTCTTCACTGGGATTCGATCCTCGGAACCTCTGATGTGGGAGAGAGGCGTCCTACCGCCTGCACCACCTTAGTTCCTGGTTTTTTGGCGCATCTTGTCTTGGCTCTCCCTTGTGTCACTCTCCTGCTACGTCATCATCCCACTGCGTGGCTCGTGGGGCCACGTATGGGGCCTGGGGGGCTCACCTGCCCACGGGGCCCCTCGGTTGACTTTTACATGCACGGTACCATTCCCAAGGCCACTCTGATCGGCTACTGGTTTTAATTTAACTCCCATTCAGTCCTGTAGGTGAAATCCCATGGTGGGGAAAATCATTCTGTGTCCTGCATTTAAGCTGTGTAGCCATGGTGTCTAGGGATGAGACCAGCTGGAGAAAGAAGCAGACATGGGCACGGGGGCCGTCCTGCACCCTCCCATGTCCAGCTCGCTCCTTCCAGGCTGGATGCAACCTCAGAACCCTTCTTAACACAATCTAAGTGGTGCTGCAAGCAGCCACTCCCAAGCCAGCCTACTCGCCGTATGGACAGGTTTACAGATGAGGAAAGGAGGTCGAGAGAGGTGGCCAAGGAGCTCAGGTACAGCGTGTCTTACCTGTGCCTTTGGGCTCTGCATTCCAGGACAGCACTCTGCCTTATTTCTGCAGTCCAGCCGTATTTCACCCACCCCAGACCCGTGTGTACACGACTTGTTTCCCTACACTGAGCTACCTCCCAGGTAGCTCCTTTTTAACACCCCTTCCTTCTTCATATCTCGGAGGATCTGTCTGTCCACGACTCCCAAGGCAGCACAGAGCCCCTTTTCTTTCCTTCACAGGACTCACAGAGATCAGTAATTATTTTGATAGGCAGGGGTTCTCCTTCTGTGTCTGTCACCCCTGCTGAGTGGCCAGAGGAGTGTGATCTGGGTGGACCGGTCGTAACTCTAGAACATCTCACCGGCCGTGTTAGTCATCAACCCGCAAGAGGACGGACGTGCTTCTCCTCCAATGCCACGTCCTCGGAGGGAAAGAATTGCTCCGTTTTCCAGACAGGGCTCCCCAGAAGCAGAGCCCGAGGCGAGGGCTCTTGGACATTTGTGCATGGGTCTCCGAGATGTGACCAAAACTCTCCCCATCCCTTCCTTTCCTTAAAGACCACATGCTTTGGGGGAGCTGCCCAGGGTGACACACTCATCCACCCACTTGGGGAGCTCGGCTTCCCTGGACCTGGCCACTGCCTCCCGTGTCCTAAGTGTGGGAAAGTCTTTGTCTTGTCCTAAGTGTGGGAAAGTCTTTGTCTTGTCCTAAGTGTGGGAAAGTCTTTGTCTTCAATGACTCGAGACTCTGCACAGTTTCTGACCAAGGCTGCGCATTCCCGCCTCTCCTCTGCAGACACCGTGTGAAGTTCCACATTGCGCCTTCCAGACTCTTAACCGGTTAGTGGCAAGAGCGGTTGGTTGGTTTGTGTCACAGGTGGCGGGCTGTGTTCTTTGGGCTCCCCAGCAGGTAAGCTTGGCGCCACCTTACAGGTGAGCAGATGGAGGCTGAGGGAGGTGGAGCCATTTCCTGCCAGGCACAGTCCTGAAAGGGACTGGATGGGGAATTCTCAGCCCGGGATTGTGAGCTGCAGAGTCAGCTCAGACGTCCATTCATTTGTCCATTCATTCATTCAGAAACTATGCATTGGGCAACCTCTCTGTAAAGTTTTATCTGTTGGCACTAGCTGTATACAGGGGTATCTGCTGAGCAACTACTGTAGATACACAAAAGTGCTTAAGCTTAGTAAAGAGTGAAACATGAATTCTGTATGTATTTACATTATTAAAACGCGTGTTGAATTATTTTTATCAATATGTTCCCAGGTTTCTTTGCCAAGCGGGGCTTTTTCAGGACTTGGGAATTATCCTGAGTGACATTGGAATGACAGATACAGGCCATTTTACATCATCATATAACATGCAGAACTGTGTGGGAGAGAGTGTGGTCTACAATGTGAACTATGGTCCATGCTACGTGGCAAAGCCCCAGAATGCGTTTATCAATTGCAGGTAATGAGCCACACTAATGAAAGGTGTTTATGTGGGAGTTTCTGGGAGGTGTGGGAGGTGGGGAACATGGGAATCCCTATATTTTATGTGTAACTTTTATATAATCTAAGTATCTTTTAAAAAAATAAAAATAATGAATATGTAAAAAATAAATAAAATAAAATAAATTGCATTATATTTTACAGATGATTCATGCTGTTAGACCAGAGGGTTTTATAACATGATTCACAAGAGTTTCTCTGGGCATCCCCCACTAAGCACCTGATGCTTTTATTTATCTTAATTATCCACAGTGAGAGATTAAAAATACAAACAGCCATTCCAGAGGCTTCCGCTCCTTAGCAAAGTGAGTTCCACGCTCAAAGGCAATTTCATAGGGTCTCTCTCCAATGCATCTGCCCTGCTTCCAGAGAATTCTGCACCTGTTTAGGGTCCCCTCGCCTTACGCCATTGGGTCACACCGTTTCTGTTCGAAATATGACACCAGTGTGTACTCAGAACGCAGGTAATTTAATGCACAAACATTAGGCACCAACCCCTTGTCCCTGTGGAAGGAAGCGACATGTTCTTCTCCCAGCGAGCTGGACGTCACGTTCCTCTTGGACCTTCTGTGAACTTTAATTTTACATGTCCAGCTGGCTAGGCGAGGGACTCCAGTTTCCCAGTCAAACATAAGTCTAGGTGTTGATGTGGAGGTGTTGTGTAGATGCAATTATCACCTACAATTGGGTGAACTGAGTATAGGAGGAAGGTCACGCAGGAGGGTCTTGTCCTACCATTGGAAGGACTTGAGAGCCAAGCGGAGGTTTCCTGAAGAAGAAATTCTGCCTCAAGAATGCAACTTCAACTCCTCTCTGGATTTCCAGTCTACACTACAAATTTCAAACCCAGTGCTGCACTATTAATTTACCTGAGTTTCCAGCTTGCCAGCCTGACCTACAGATTTTGGACTTGCCAGTCTGACCGTCACATGGGTCAATTCCTTAAAATAAATCTATGTGTGTTTGTGTGTATACACATATACATACATATATAAATATACACAGCTTTGGATATATATAAATGGATATATACATACATGTAACTTAGGATATATATAAATGGATATATATATATATATATATATATATACACAGACATAAACACGCATAGCTTAGGATACATATAAAGGAATATATATGCATAAGTACATATATGCATGCATGTAGCTTAGGATATACATAAATGTGTGTGTGTGTATATATATATATATATATTTATCTTCTGTTTTTCCATCCCCTCTGTAGGACCCCGACTGATACAACCTACGCCTTCCAGTAGGGATGGCTTCACGGGGTGATGCTCGCATCTCCTGTCACAGCTCCCCTTCTCTGGGCCGCGTCTTCTCGGCTGGACCCACAGTCATCAGCTCATGGATGCAGCTCAAGGAGCTTCCCAGGCAGTTTTCGGGGCTCTAAAGTGAATCACGGAGCAGCTTGACTCCTACGTAATTGCAGGTTAGTGTTGCCGAAGCGATTTTCGCGGGGAGATTAACCTCCGGGATGAGTGTGACACTCCAAAATAGAAAGACCTTTCTCAATTCCGAGGAAAGAACCCGGGGCGTGACATTATCAAGGGAGCTAATGAAATCCTGACGGAAGCGAGACGTAAATGCGAAGCCCGGTGCCTGGTTTTCAAGGCGGGGGTCCCCCCCAAAAAAGCTAGAGCCTATTACAGGCAGAATCAGTGTGCGAGAAAAGAGGCACGTGTGACCAAGCCACGTGTCTCTGGGCGAAAACAAAGCATTATTCTCCTGGTTCTGAACCAGTGGGTTTGTTTCAAGGGCATGTTAAAGTTTGGGAAATGTGAATCCAACCAGGCTCAGTCCTGCTTCAAGCCTGGCAACACTGCCCCTGCCATTCACTGATCCGCCCACAGTCTCTCTAGTGTTTGCAGCTCTCTCGCAGGAGCCCTTTCTCTACGTTAGCACTGACATGCAAGGATTAGCTTTGGATTGTCAGTAGCTTTTGCCCCTCTGTATCCTTCCATCCAGACAAATGCTCCTTGGGTTTCCAGGGCCCTGATGATAGAAAAAGGCAGACTCAGCCACACACAGCTAAGGTGGGTCTGCAAGGAGATGGTTTGGTCTATTTTGGCACAGGACGAAATTGTCTCATGTCTGGTGGGACCTGGGAAACTTTAGAACCATGCGTGTTGGACATGGAAGGAACTTTCCTTCTAGGGCAGGGATTCCCAAACCCATCTCATCATCAGTGCCCTGGGCAATTTCCTAAAAATGCATTTCTCTGGCTCTCACACCTGGATACTGAGACTCTCTTGGATTGACATAGCTTCTGAGGTGTTCATCTTACTTTAAAAATTCCCTACGAGTTTCTGTGGACCTGAGAAGTTTAGGAATTGC
The DNA here is from genome assembly GCA_029593785.1 of Cabassous unicinctus. Taxonomy (NCBI): domain Eukaryota; kingdom Metazoa; phylum Chordata; class Mammalia; order Cingulata; family Chlamyphoridae; genus Cabassous; species Cabassous unicinctus. The sequence continues at coordinate 9,895 of JAQZBX010029565.1, read as the reverse complement.
TACTTTAGACAAAACATTCAAAACTATTTTCTAGCCTTAAGCCCTTTATTCAAATGAAAGGAACCCCTGTAGCTCAATATTTGCAGATTCACCTCCTCACCAATATTTTATTTGTAAACCCAAAATCAATACTGGTGGCACTTTCACAGTCACTTGCAGACATGCAGACTGGTGAAAAATTTGAGTCGCCCAGTGCACACGTTCCCAGCTGCGGTGGAACAAGGCTTTCTTATTTCAGCTCTCATGCTGCAAACAAGTGTCCTTTTATTTAGTGACACATTCTTCTCACTTCTGGTGCTTTTAGGGGATGATTTCACTGTTTAAACCAAGTGTAGTGCTGAAGTGCTGTCTAGAGTTCCTAAGTACAAGAAAGCTGTCATGAGGTGTAAAGAGAAAATACTTGTGTTTTAGATGAGTGATAACACTGTTGGCCATGAAATCAATGTAAAGAATCAGCAATACATAGTAAATCAGGTACCAAACAGAAATGCACATAAAACAGTCATATAATGATCAATTGACAAAATGTTGTGATCAGAGACTACAGGAACCTGTGTTTCCCCAGGAGCAGTGGTTCCATATTTGCTAATTCAGGGTTCATTGTGACTTTTCTTTTTTTTTAGGAGGTACCAGGGATTGAACCCGGGACCTTGTACATGCAAAACAGGCGCTCAAACACCGAGCTACACCCACTCTCCCATTGTGACTTTATAGAACATAATACTGTGAATACTGAGAATTAACTGTGTGTATATATGTATATACACACACACACAGAGATATATACACACACAGATATATATACAGATATATATATAATAAATATATGTATATATGTGTGTATATACTTCTATGCAGGCAAGTGTGTAAACATATAATAACTATATGAATACATGCACACACACAGTTTTACAGTGGAATATTTCAGGTTCATATTCACAGTGAAGTGTGATTTCAAGCACTGGTTGCAGAATTACAAACTGCAGAAGCAGCTGAGAACCAGATAAACTCTGACCAGCTGTGGGTGACGTAGCCACCTTGGGAAGTTGGAGCTGGGACAGGGCCCCCTAGCGTGACCAGCCCAGCACTCCCACCCTTGTCTCCGGGTACCTTTGAGGAATTTGCCATTGACTTGGTTTGAACCAGAGACCTTGTTTCTCCCAGACCCCAGGGCAGTGACTGGTGCCATGGGGTCACCCATGAATGTACGTTCCAGGAGTGAAGTGGTCCTTGGATTGACCACCGAGGGAAGAACATGTCCAGGGCTCGCGAGCCTGGGGGAGGGTCACTGGGGGCTCACCCCCTTGGCCTGTCATGACCCCACTCTTGCTGCTGAATGGTCTCAAGAAGCAAAGTAGCCCCATTAGATGTGCATTCTGCAAAGACCATTGTGGCATTCCCATGGAGAATGCATTTAAGGGGGGCAAGCGTGGAACAGGGGAAGGTGTGGTAGTTTGAGGCTTTCGTGGACCCCAGAAAAGCATGTTCTCAAATTGGTCCATTGCTGTGATTAGATTAGGCTTGGTTAAGGGCCATTTGACTAGATTACTCCAGTAAGGCATAGCCCAGGGTGGGTCTTAATCCTCTTACCAGATTCCTTTATAAACTGGACTCGGCAAAGGCCGCAGAGACAGAGAAGAGCTCACAGAAGCTCAGGAAGAAACCCACAAGCACAAGAAGCTGAAATCAGTGGAACGCAGTCAGAACAGAAAGCAACGGATCCTGGAGAAGAAGGGAGAGATGAGTAGGTGCCGCCATGTTCCTTGCCATGTGTCATATGAGAGAGGAACCCAGCACCACCAGCAGCTAGTCCTCAGGGAGAAAGCATCCCCTAACAAAGCCTTGATTTGGACATTTTCACAGCCTCAGAGCTGTAAGCTTATAAATTAATAAACCCCCATTGTCAAAGCCAACCCATTCCTGGTATATTACTTCCGGAAGCTTTTAGCAAACTACAACAGGAGGGTTGAATGAGCGAGGTGGAGGGCAGATGGACAGAAGGGAGTGGTGATAAGGAAATGGCATCTGGGCTCTGGGAATGGAAGGGACAGAGGAGTCAAGGAGACCCGCCAATCCATAGTTTCCAGAGCGGGAGAGGAAAGGCAGAGGGGAAGGTTGGAAGACTGGGGTTCGGGACAGAAGCTGCTGAGTTGAGTTATAGACCCAGTTCAAGGACTCTGTGAAAGCTTCCGGCATCCGGTTGCCAAATGCATCTGGACCACAGGAAAATGATGTAGCAATTACTCAGTCCTTGGATTAGGACAGAGACTGTGGAGATGTCATGTTGAATGGAATGTCACAAAATGACAAATATTGTATGATCTCACTGATATGAAATAATTAGCATCAGCAAATTCGTAGGGTTGGAAACTAGAACACAGGTTTCCAGGGGCCAGGGTAGGGGTAGACAAAGGCGGAGTTAATTCTTAACTTGTACAGAGTTTCTATTTGGGAAGGTAGAAACATTTTGATAATGCATGGTGGTGATGGTTACATAATATTGTGAAGGGACTTAACACCACTAGATTATATATTTGAATATGGTTAAAAGGGGAAATTTTAGGTTGCATATATGTTACTAGAATAAAAATGTCTTTTAAAAACACAGCTAACCCTAATGTAAACCATGGACTGTTAACTATAATTACATTCTTTCATCAGTTGTAACAAAGGTACCACACTTATGCAAGATTTTGATAATGTGGGGTGTATGGAGACCCTAATAAAAATAATTTAAAAATTCAGTGACTGTCCAAATTGGACTGGGAATTTTTGCTCTATAACCTGAGTTCTGAATTCTCGTTTATCTGTCCAAAATGAACAATTTGTTTTAATTAAGAAACAAATTATCTTGATTTTGCTTTGCACCGAAAGATACACGATATATCATTATGCAGCCTGTAGATGCCCCAGGAGTGCCACAAGTATCCGTGGAATGGATTGATTTTTCTGATGGTTTCTGGTGGCTCCTTGAGCCTCTGGAGGCTCCTTCACCCACATGCTCCTAACTAGTGAATTTAAATGTTCTTTGTTGTGTAAATAATCCTAAGAGCTCTTGAGGCAAAGCTCACATCTCCTCTGAGTGGCTCCTCATCCCACGTTTCCTTCACCTTTCATCTCATTTCCTTTAAAATTCTCGGCACCAGTGTGTTGTCCACACCAAATTCCCACCCAGAGAACCTCCCATCAGCATTTGATGCCTTGTTTTGGTTGTGAGATGACGTTGGCAGATACAAAGTGCCTTTCTCCCGAAACAGCCCTGGCTTTTGCACACACCCAGGGCAGAACTGGGGGGTTCTTGACACAAACCGCCATCCTGCTGGTCTCACGAGAGGAGGACGCCCCTGCCAAGGGCAAACTTCCCTGGTCAACTGGGAGACAAGGAGATTGGGCCGCTCTCCAGGCAATTAGACCAACGCGGAAAGCTCCTGCACATAATCGAGACTGGAAACTCCACTCTGATTGCTACCACTAATCAAGCGAACCTGGTACTTCCAGTAAATCTGTGTGTTTAGGCATGCTCCCAAAATGCTCCATCAGTCCTTTTACTGTTTGGAAAGGAAAAGGTCACCCTTAGAAAATTTTAGCTGGAGGATCTGGAATTGTGCATTTTAACTCACAGGAGGCGTGCTTGGAATGTAGAACAGATCTTCCAGCTTCCATCAGCGCTTGTTATAGTTTCGACCTTTGGGTCCATGCTAATCTCCTCCAATTTGCTTAGAAATATTATAATAATTACTGATTTTCAAATGGAAAATCGGGCCACAAGGCTTCCTCCTTTCAGACGTCAGACTCAGGATTTCCTTTAGTCATTCCTTCCTGCTAACAATTTTCTTTTCAACCTCAACATATATCCAATGATAAAGAAGAGACTTTAAGTAAGGGAAAGTAAACTTAGGAATTTAAAAATGAAGAAAAAAAAAATTCCCAGCATGGAAAGCAGACTAATTTTATGAACGGTGGGACGGAACTACAATTAATTTTATGAGTGCTCTTGTGGTTACTTCTGCACCACATTTTACAACAATATGAAAACCCCAACATGTCGTGAACTGATGTCTGCATAGATAGTTTAGATTTATCTTCTGTTGTAAGCTTGCACAAAGTGGCTCTATGTCCTTGTTCCCAAAGATTCCTTCTGATCCAGTAATTGTTCTATAATGACTCTAGACCAACCTAATTCGAATGCCTTTGGGACACTCTTAAGGTGGACTTTCAAAAATAAATAAATAAGAGCACAGATACGGGAAACACAATCACAAGGAAAGGCTGTGAGTAGAAGAGGATATTAATTTTAGGGATCTGCCACAAAAATGGAAAATTCCAAGAGTACCTACACCATTGAATTTCAAATCCACTTGCCTTCATTCTGTTTTATAAAGAGCTTAAAATTAAATTCACCCCCTCTGGAAAGCCATGTGACAGACTGGAAACTCCTGTCTCTGGTGACCAAAAAGGGTACTTGGAGTCTGAGCTCTCAGGCATCCTTTTGTCCATCACCAGTTTCCATTAGGTTAAGGGAATATTAACACGTTCTCAAGGGAGTCAACACGTGAAACAAATTATCCAGATCTCTTATTCCCCTAAATTAGGCAGGGGAGGCTAGGTCGTGCCATGTTACCGGTTGGATCGTCTCCCTGCTGAAGACATGCTCAACTCCTAACCCTCAGTCGCATGTATGGTACCTTATTTGGAAATAGGGTCTTTGGCTATTTCATTAGTTAAGATGAATTGTAACATCGATATAAAGGCAGTAGCCACCAGAGATTCTGAGGGGAGGGAGAGGGAACAATAGATATAACATGGGGGCATTTGGGGGACATTGGAATTGTCCCCCATGACATTGCAATGATGGACACAGACCATTATACATTTTGTCAAAACCTGTAAAATTGTGTAGTGCAAAGTGTAACCCATAAGGTAGACTATAGACCATGGTTCTATATGTGTTCATCAATTCTAACAAATGTAGCACAGTGATGAAAGATGTTGTTAATGGGGAAAAGTGTGGAAAGGGGAAAGGGCGGGGTATATGGGAATCCCCTATATTTTCAGTGTAAATGTATGTAATCTAAAGATCCTTTAAAAATAAAGAAAAGAAAAACAAATAAATTCTCAGGCTTTCAACATTAAAAATGATGTTGTTTTAGAATTTTTGTAAATGCCTCTATCAGGTAGAGGAAGTTCCCTTCTATTGTTATTTTACTGAAAGTTTTTATAATAAATGGAATTTGAATGTATATGTATAAATGATGGAGCCAAAATGGATTTGGGTGGACCCTAATCCAGTAGGACTGGTGTCCTCATAAAAAGGGAAAATTGGGCATGTTCACCAGTCTCAGGGGAGATGGAAATATGAGCCAGAGGAAGACTGAACTGATGCTGCCACAAGCCAAGAAATCCCAAGGATTTCCAGCCACCACCCAAAGCCAAGAGAAAAATATGGAACAGATTCTTCCTCTACAGGTTTCAGAGGGAGATCTCTGACCTCCAGAACTGAGAGACCATAAATCCCTGTTGTTTTAAGCCACCCAGTTTTGGGTGTTTTGTGACGGCAGCCTTAGGAATCTCAGACATGCTCTACCTCCAGAATCTCAGGGGCTTATCTCATCATGGTGTATCTGCCCAGGGCAGCCATGCTCCAGGCAGTGACGCAGGGATCCAAGCTCATGAAATCTGCATTATCCACAACACTGCCCCCTCTGGTCACACGGGAAAGAGACGAGACCGCAGAGTTGTGTTTGGGTGCAGAACGCTCACTTCCACCCAGATGACATCGAAGCAGACCACACACATGCCCTGCAAGGCATGCTGGGAGATGCAGGGGAACTATGGGGGGCTGCTGGACACCCCTGACTCTACCCCACATTCAGTTCCCAGATCCCCTGACCCAACTCGCACACCAAAGCAAATACTATTTCTAAACTCATCCCGGGGGATATCCAATTATTTTATATCAATCAGGGGTTAACGCTACAACCATATACTTGCAACCACAGTGAGCCAGGGGGAGATTGAGTTGAAATAAGGGACCACGTAAGACCCCCCATGCAGATTATTGATTGGAGCAGAGTCCAGGCTGTGTGAGCAAGCCTGAGAAAAGCAATAGGCAAGGAAAAAGGACATAAATAAAACCGAGCAAGGAGACAGAATGTGGGTTGGGAAGAGGGTGCTGATGCTGAATATATGTAGAAGGTTTAATAAGGTCGATCGTAAATATGTGGTAATGGATGGAGGTGATGGTACCACGTTATAATGAGTATAACTAATGCTGCTGATTTATAAATGTGATTGTGGCTGAAAGGGGTCGTCTAGGAAGGTTAATGTTAATTGAAAGACAGCTAAAGGATAATCTAGGGACTGTATGTCATAGTGATTTGGGTGGTAGGTGAGGGTTGTGGTTAATAATAAAAATACAAGAATGTTCTTCTACTACAGGACTTCTTAATAATGGGTCCGTGGAAAGATCTCAGAGGGTCCGTGAGCTTGAATTGAAAAAAAAAAATCAACTTATTATCTTTATTTTCTCTGGCCTCTAACTGAAATCTAGCATTTCCTTCACTTATGAATGACTGCAATAAATTACAGTAATATTCATTTCATGTCACATTACAGTTGCGGCATATCTCAAAAAATCACTTACGCCCACCCATACTTCAAAATTACGGTAGTTGTTAGATCTGACGCTAGTTGAGTGTCATAAAACTATCTGCCGCTACCTTCTGAGAAGGGGTCCGTGGTTTTCACCTGACTGGCAAAGGGGTCCATGGAACAAAAATGCTTAAGAACTCCTGTTCTACTACAAGGTGTTAAGGATATGTGGATACATGGAGAAATTGCAACTAATGTAACTTATAGATGATAGTTAACAGCAACATTGTAATATTTGGTAGTGACAGGAAAGAGTGTACTATATCAATGCTAATGGTCAAAAAGAGAATATGTGATTTAATTTTATGAGATGTGACTATGATCAAGCTTTTTTTTTTTAATTTTCTTCATTAACAAGGACACCTTGGTCATGTCATTTAACCAATCTGTGCTCATTTATTCATCTCTCTGAACACCAGAGAGACAATTCAGTTCGTTTTAAGAGTAAATGAGATAAATGTGCCTTGACAGAATTTTTTATAGTAATGCTTCCATAATTTGTTAAGCTGCCTTTTGTCTGTTATTTTATTTTTTGAATTTGAGATAAAGTCTTTTTAAAAGTGAGCAAGAATGGTTTCTAATTTACTGGTTCGTGCACAACAGGAAGATTTCCAATCTCTCCCTAGAAAAGGCTGCCTTGAATTGGTCCCGGGCTGTGTCCCGGCTTCTAGGAGGCTGGGCAGGGGGCTGGGCAGAGGGCGAGAGACCACACAGTGAGTTTTCAAAGCTGTGGTGGGGAGGGGAGGGTGACCATGTGTCAACCCATCACATGAACTGATTACCACTCTTTTAGCTCAGGAGAACTGAGGATAAAGAGCCTCACAACTGGAGGACAGCCTTCCGAGGAAAGTGGACAGACGGATGGTCTGGAACAGAAAAATAAATGGGAAATGTTTAGGTTTTAAGAAACCTGACAGCAATTTACGTTGTTATTTTGAGAACTCCTACCCTTTTGAGAAAAAAAAAGTTTATGTATGCCTTGCAAAAAGCAGAGAAATCCAGTTGCAAAAAAATAAAATTGATCAAACCTTCCCCTTTATAGACCAGAGAGAATGTGTCTGGTAAGTAGGTCTGCCCATCTCACCAGACTTCGGCGGGGCACCTGTCACGTCTCAGGTGTGTGCACTGTGAGACAGGCTACGACCACAGGGCCACAGGCTGGGTGGGAGGCAGCTGTGGGAAGCCCCAAGATTCCTGCCGCCTGGGGCACATGTCCCATAAAACCCCCTTCAGTTGAGTGTGGGTGGGACCTGTGAAGATGATGGGGTGTCATTCCTGTGATGATGCTGCGAATCAGTTGACTTGGAGTTAAAGAAAAGGGAGAACATGGGAGAAAATATTTGGAAACTGTATATCTGATAAGGGTTTAATATCCACAGTATATATATATTATATATATATACTCCTACAACTCATCAAAACACAAACAACCCAATTAACAAATGGACCAAGGACTTGAATAGATGTCTCTCCAAAGAAGATATATACGTAGCCAGAAAGCCCATGAAAAGATGCTCAACATCATGAGCCATCAGGGAAATGCAAATCAAAACTACAAAGAGATACCACTTCACATCCACTAGGATGACTACATTTTTAAAATGGAAAAGAACAAGCGTTGGTGAGGAAGCAGGAAAATAAGAACGCCGGTGCATTGTTGGTGGGAACATAAAATGGTGCAGCCACTGTGGAGGACCGCTTGGCGGTTCCTTAGAAAGCTAAATATGCGACTCTGCCACATGACCCTGCAATCCCACTGCTAGGTGTATACCCCAAAGAATTGAAAGCAGGAACTCAGATTCGTGTACACCAATGTCCATAGCGGCATTATTCACAAATGCCAAAAGGTGGAAGCAACCCAAGAGTCCACTAACAATTGAATGTATAAACAAAATGTGGCACATGAATGCAATGGAATATTATTCAGCTGTAAAAAGGAATGAATTTCTAATTCATGCAACAACATGGATGAACCTTGAAGACATCGTGCTGAGTGAAATAAGCCAGACACAAAAGTACATTCTATCTTTCTACTTATATTAAATAACTAAAATATGCAAATGTATACATACAGAAAGTACAGTATGGGTTACCAGGGGTCAGGGAAGGGGGGAATGGGGAATTAATTTTTTTATGGGCACAAAGTTTCTGTTTGGGGTTGATAAAAAATTTAGGTAATTGGAAGGTGGTGATAGTAGCACAGCATTCCAAATGCAGTTAATACTGCTGAATTGTATACTTGAAAGTGATTAAAATGGGTGATATTATGTTGTTTATATGTTGCCATAATAAAAAAAATTTTAATGGAGATTATCCTGGGTGGGCCTGACCTAATCAGGGGAGTCCGTTCAAAGAAGGCGAAAGCATCAGAGAGAAACGATTCCCCACTGGCCTCAAAGAGGAAACAAGCTGTCCTATTGCAAGAGGGACTTTGGAGGAGGCCATGGGGCCAGGACCTGAGGGCAACTCGAGGGGCTGAGGGTGACCCCAGGCCAACAGTCAGCTAGAAAATGTGTACCTCATGCAACTGAGTTCTGTCAGCAAGACCCAGTCTGGAAGAGGACCTGAGTTTTAGGTGAGATCGCAGCTCTGTTTAATTCCTTGATTCCATCCTTGTGAGACTCTGAGCACAAGACCCAGCCACATCACTTCTGGATTCCCAACCTGCAGGCACTGTGAGATGGTACATTTCGGTTGTGGTAGATTGTTATGCAGCATAGCTAACTAATACATCAGCTAAGGATTGGCAGAGCTGAGGTGGAGGAGGATGGAGGGGTTAGCCAAGAGTCCATCTTTCAGAGCCCCTGCGGACCGGGGTCAGCATCTGAGATGATGCCTTCAGAAGCTTATTGGGCAGGACCACAATTGTGGGTCAAATAGGTAGAATGCCAAGTCATGGTTGCACACAAACCCAGGGCTACCCCAGGCATTGGGATCAGGCTGTGCATCTCCTCCAAAAACCCTCACTGAGGCATGTCTAAGCATTGGAGAAAGTCCTCAGTCAAGTTGGAGCTGAACTGGCCACTTCTTTAAGCTTCTGCTGAGTGGACCAGGGAGGCTCCACTCTTGAGCATATTCCCTGCCGATCGAAATCACCCTGGCAGGAGGCTGTGGAATGAAGGACCAGGTCTGTGCTCACAAGGACATGGTGGGGTAAAGAGGCCTCTATCAGAACTCACGGTGCAGGGATCACACACCTGGGCAGCCTCACCTGAAGATAATCTCCTGTAGTGGAGGAGGAGGC
>JAQZBX010029564.1:17204-27338 GCA_029593785.1 Cabassous unicinctus | reverse complement strand
AGAGAGAGAGAGAGAGAGAGAGAGAGAGAGAGAGAGAGAGAGAGAGGAACAATTCTATCTTGTGATGACTAAATGGGATTTATTCCAGGAATGCAAGGCTGATTCATTATTCAAAAATCTATCAATGTAACCCACCATATTAATAGATTAAAGAAGAAAATCACATGAACTATCAATTTGTGTAGAAAAAGCATTTCACTTACAAAATTCAACATTTATTCATGATAAAAAGTCTCAGGAAATAAGGAATAGAAAGGATCTTCCTCAACTTGATAAAAGAAAAATAAATCCTACAGATAACCTTCAGGTAATATCATATTTAATGATGAAAGACTGAATGTTTCCCCTCTAAGACTAGGAACAAGGCAAGGGCATCCCTTCGCACCACTGCTGTTTGATATCATACTGGAAGTCCTAGCTAGTGTAAGAAGACAAGAAAAGAAAGTAACAGATACACAGATTTAGAAGGAAGAAATAAACTTTTCTCCATTTGCAGATGAGATGAAAGTCTCCATAGAAAATTTTAAAAAATACTTCTAGAAGTAATAATTGAATTCAGCAAAATCTCAGGATATAAGATTAACCTACAAAAATCAACTGTATTTCTATATACTAGTGATGAACACATGGAAACTAAAATTTTAAATACAATATCAGTTACATTAGACTTTCATTACACGATAGTATATAATTATAGCATCAGTATAGTATAATGATAGACTATAATTACTAGTCAAATAATGAAACAGGTGGAAATCTAACAAAATACACTTAGCACTTGGATGCTGAAAACTTAGTTCTGTTGTGTGACATAATATTTTATTTAGTGGTTCATGTTTATCTTTTCCAGAAGACTACTATTCTTAAACAAGTCATGTTGAAACATTTTTATGCCAGTATTCAGTTCTTTTGTTTTTTAATGTTACAAATATTTTGCAAAGAGATTAACAAATATATGAAATAAGAATTGACAAACGCGTCTTTACACTTTTGGTGTTTAGTTTGGTAAAAACCTATTTAATCACAAAGGAAGGCAGTTCAGGCAGTAGGAGGTAATACCATCACATGGCTGCTGTCATTTTGAAGGTTAAAATACATCATGATTGGAATCTTCAAATTGCCTTATAGCTTTCTCCATAATTCTTCCACATTCTCTGCTATACATGCTTGCACTTCAGCTTTGGAGGAAAAAAAAAACAGTTGCGAGAACTAACATAGTTAAAAAAAGGAAAGAAACAGATTTTTATAGGTAGGAAGCCTCTGGAAGGGGACAGGGGAAGGAAGTTGCTCAAATACAGAGCTGTGTGGCTGCCTCACTACTTGCCTTCTGAAAAGAGCCACCAGTCCATCTTCAGGACAAAAAGCAATTGGCTTATTAGTGTCCTTAAACTCCTTTTAAGGAAAAATTTTCCATAGCTGTGAGCTTTGTTTCAGTTCAGGTTCTTGATCTTTCCCTCTACTGTGAATTCAGTGTTGGCTCTGTTTTATTGTGATTTGTATAATTTCATCTTCTAAATCATATAATTCTTAATGGCAGGAGTATATAGTTTTATACATCTTTACAGCACAACACAACTAAAAGGCTTTGTTCACAGTAAGTAGCCAAAAATATTTGAGGAAAGAAAGTCTTTATTGTCTATGTGCAAAGCACTAGGTTACATCCTGGTAAAACATCAGTGAACAAAATAGGCATATAAGTATAAAAGACAAGCATCAAAACAAATACTCATAGTAAATGTAAACTTATAAAAGTATAACTGATACTAAGGGAAAGATTTGATTAAGGTAATATAACAGGGGTAGGCGTGGGGACTATGGCCAGGGGCAGAAAAGGCATTTCTGAAGAATATTTAAATCGAAATCTGGGTTGAGGAGTTAGCCTGGTTAAAAAGAAAAAAAAAATCATATAGTAAGAAGGAACAACTTGTGTGAAAGGTAACCAGGAGCTTGCAGTATTAAAATCATCAAAACATAATTGGGAATTCTATTCCTCTCTCACTTTCTCTCTCACTCTCACTCTCACTCTCTCTCATTCTCCCTGTTCCTTCTCTGTTTTTGCTCAGGGTATTAGATAATGCCCATCCCAATAAAATAAACTGGTTCATTAGGAGTCAATTCCATCTTCTATTTATATAGGACCTGGAAACTTCTACCCACAGTGAGAAACACAAACACAATTCCCCTTGATTATGTGAAGATACATTTCTTTTCTTTTAGTTAAAAAATATTTCTAAGTACACAAAGCTTGGGAGACAAATAGATAGGTGACTATAATGTAAGACATTTTTGTCTTCAATGGTGATAACTGACTTTTACTGCTCTGAGCTACAATCTATATATCTTTGTTGTCATTTTAAGAGGTTCATTTTTCTCATTTGGCAATTTTTGAATCAAGTGTATTAAAACACTTAGGATGTGTTCAAAGTAGAGATATAGTTAATGAGCACATCACATGAAATTATAGGAGACTACAAAGTGTATATAAAAAAGATTTACTGTGGTTGAATCTTATGTGATTTAAAATTAGTTATCAGTGTATATACTGCACATTGTAATTCTTTCCACATCCTTGATACAATCAGAGCCAGTTTCTCTGCTTTTTTAAATGGCATTTTAAAAGCCTTTATCATTAAGAAAAAGAAAAATTTGTTGAGACTAATCAACCTTGCTATATTCTATAATAGTCATACCTGCTATTATTATTAGCCATTCGAGTTCCAAATAATTTGAAAACTCAGAGAAGACACAGCTTTCTCACAGTTGAGGTTTGACCAAGTAAAATTAACACTAGGTTGAAAAATTAGAAAGTTTGAGAGCTCATTACTTCTTTTCTGTTTTCTTTTTAACTTAGGAAATTATCTAGACCAATCTTTTCTATTTGCTTTTCTAGTCATTGTAATAAGGCCTATAGCTTGGTAGCCTCATAGAAACAGCATCCTGTGTTAACTATCTGTTATTCCTTTAATTATGATTTTCTGTGATGAGTATGAAAGCATAGAGATAAAAATTGGATAAGGTAGAGAGCCCTAGACCAGAAGTATGCATGTACATTAGTCTAAGAAAACACTTCCATCAGACAACTTCATCTTCCATATTCCAAAATCCATCCCAATTACAATTATGTAACATGAAAAGCTTTGAAGAAAAAAAGGTGATTTTCACTTGATACCAGGTTTTAGTAGATTATGTATTTCATTAATGGTTAGCATTGGAAAATTTTAAAGATACTTCAATGACACTGACAGAATATGGTAAAGAGGTGAGAGTGATTTCAAAATAATGATGTGTTTGGACCTCAATATTTAATTATTTTTTTTATACTCCTTGAGAAAGATAAGCACATGAATATCTCTTCCCTCTGAAAGAAATAGACATAGAGATAAATCAGTTAAATAGTTAAATCTGGAAGATTCCTGACGATGCCACAATGATTCCATTTTTAATAGAGGGCTTAGAAAAGCAAAATAGGGCCCATACTTTGAAGATACCCTATTCACATGGCAAGAATAGGAAAATAACTAATAGTGAAATCAGAGCTCTCCTCAACACTCTCTGGCTCTTAAGGAGAGTATAAATCTGAGTCAGGAATTTTGAGTTTTCATTTCATTTTTTCTCCTTCAGAAACCACTTTCTTAGGCAATGAATTGTGGTGAAAAGAAAATTAGATGAAAATAAGTCTGTATCCTTCCTGAAAAAAAAAATTGGGGAACACTGGGAAAGTTCTTAATACTCTTATGATCTCAGATTTCTCATTAATGAAAAGCTACCAGTCTGAATAGCATACCTTCAAAAATAATCTACCTATATCTACCTTATAGTTACTTTTAAAATTTTCTCCTTGTCTTTGGTACTTGCAATTTCATTGTGATGGCTCTAGTTGTTGCCTTCTTATTGGATCCCATTTGGGATTTTTTGGCCTTCTTGAATATTTCTTTGTGTGTTTTCTTCTGTTTCGAAAATTTTGTTTCTATTTGTTCTTCAAATATTGCCTCAATCACATTCTTTCTCTTTTCTCCTGCTAGAAATCCTTATAGAGGATAGTCGACTGTTTCTCTCATCACTTTTCTAGTCATGTCTTTTCGTCTGCCTATTTGTTTTTCAATTTGATTTTTTTAAAATATATAACAACTTGATTGAAACATAATTCATTTACTATACAATTGTGTAAAATTCTGTGGTTTTATAGGAAAGTTAGAGTTGTGCATCCGTCCCCACAATCTTTTTTAGAATACTTTTATCACCCCAAGAAGAAACCTCATACCCATACCTCATACTCCATCATACCACCCCTTCAGCCCTAGAAAGACACTAATCTAATTTCCACCTTGATAGATTTTTCTATTCTGGACATTTAATATAAATGGATTCGCACAATTTGTTGTCTTTTGTAACTGGCTATGTTCACGTAATATAATGCTTTCAAGGCTCATTCATGTTGTAGCATGTATAAGAATTTTACACCTTTCATTGTTGAATAATAGTCTATTACATGGATCTATCACATTTTATTAATCCATTCATCAGTTGATGGGTATTTCACATTTTGGCTGTGATAAGTAATGCCACTATAAGCATTCATGGACAGATTTTTGTTTGGAAATTTCCATTGCTCTTGGGTATATATCTAGGGGAGGATTTTCTGGTCATATGGTAACTCTGTATTTAATTGTTTAAGGAACTGCCAGACTGTTTTCTAAAGATGCTACAGCATTTAACTTTCCCAGCAGCATTGTAAGAGGGTTCCAATTTCTCCATATCTTCTCCAACAATTGTTAATACCTATCTTTTTAAGTATATCCATCCTAATGAATGTGAACTGGTTTAGATTTGCATTTCCATGATGGATAATAATAAAAAGCATTTATTCATACACATTGCCTCTTGTATTTTTTGGAGAAATTTCAACTCAAGTCTTTTCTCAGTTTTTATTTGGATCATTTGCCCTTTCATTGAGTTGTAAGAGTTCTTCTATCTTCCAGATAGTATTTTCTTATCACATATATGATTTAAAATATTTTCACCCAATCTGTGGACTATCTTTTGTTATGGTGTCATATCTAAAAAGCCTTTGCGAGAGTTCCAGGAAAATGACATCGTTGCAGGCGGGCACTCCCCAGCTCTCTCACAAAAAAATGGCTGAGAAGGGGAAAAATCCTACCTGAGTGAGCAGTTTTGGGAACCCACAGAACAGGAGGCTTCAGGGCATAGATCTGGAGGGAGACAAAGAGATAAAGAGCTCAAGGGAAAACCATGAGTTGCTCACCCCTGAGGCTGGAAATGGGGGCCAGCTAAACCCCACCTTCAAGGCAAATAGCCTTTATGGACCCACTGATTCTCAGCAGCCAGTGAGTAGGAAGGAGCATTCCCTGGGAGGAAGACAGTTGTGGTGAAGGGTGGGGAGTGGTTTCCTTTCTGTGGTTTTGGACACCTGAGCCCCCTTTGAAACTCAGGGAGGATACCAGCCAGCACTGAGGAGGCCCCAGGGAGAAGGGAGAGGGGAATCTTCTCAGGCAGTCTGTCATATTCAGCCACCCTGGGAGAGAGGAACTTAGGAAGGGGGGCAGAGACAGGCAACTAACTAGTAGGGGAGCTGAAAACTATTAAAATTCCAACTCCCCTAAGGGAAATGGGTGGTAGGAAGAGCCCAATAAGATTTCATAAGCCTATTTAGGGGAAGAAGGGGGTCTAGAAGAGGGCTGAGAATGGTCTCTTTGTGGTGAGTTTGGTCAGCTGATCACCCACTGACTCTCGGAAGGGACCCCAACCTGACCAGGAGAGGGGAGGGGGATCTGCTCAGACAGGCTGTCATGCCCAGCCACCTGGGAGAGGAAACAATTAGAATAAAGAGGGCGCAGGGAGAGACAGGTGCCTCATCATCAGGACTCTGGCAAACTGCTAAGATTCTAACCTGCCCGAGGGAAAGTGGGTGGATAGCTTTCTGAAAGGCTAACTGACCTAAGGAGAAACTTTAGCTCAGTGCTGGAATTCCCACCTTGAATATACGAGATCCCAGGTTTGTTTCCTGGCTCTTCTTAGAGAAGTGATCTACCTGGTTAGCAGACATCCAACTGCTACTTTATGAGAGGGCACATATAGACATTGTTTTTGTATTAGCTTTTCCTGGATCTCTTATTTTTCTTTTTAAAAAGTTCCTTTTTAAAATGTAACTTAGTTTACTTGCTAAAACCTGGTTCAAAACCTGCAGAGGGCAGGCTGCAGGGTGATTGATTGATGAACACCAGCAGCCTGAGAAGCTCCTAAGGGGTCTAAGAGGGAAGGCTGTTTTTCCTTGTTTGTTTGTTTGTTTTTGTTCTTTTTTTCTTCTCTTTTTCCTCCTTTTTAAAAAAATTAGGTCCTGCTGTCTTGTTTCTTGTTTGTTGTGTTTCCCCTTCCCTTGTTTCCTTTTTTTTCATTTATACCAATTTTGTCTACCCTCACTATTTCTTTTCTTTCCTCCATCTTTCTATCTTCTGTTTTCTATTGTTGTTCTTTTATTCCATGTTGTTTTGTTTGGTCTTCAATTTTCCTTGTCTTTATTTCTCTCTCCTTTTTTCTCTGTTTTCTTTCATTTCTATTTGTCTTTTCTTTCTCTTTCCCTCTCTTTTCATCATTCTGGCTTTTTAATACATTATATATTTTTCTCTATTCTGTTTCTCATTTCTTTGTTTCTATTCCACTTTTTTATTCTTATTTCTCTGCACTTCTTACTTGAGTTAATTTTCATTTTCCTATGTCTTATACAGCACCTCTTCTAAATTTTACTATTATTATTAATATTATCATTTTTCTCTTCTTACTTCTTTCCTCTTCTCTGGTCCTAATTTTTTTTCCACAAGGGAACAAAGACAACAACAAGGAAATAGAATAAGAGGAACAAAATGTCAAAGTGAAAATTGAGAGCACACACACAAAGACAACAAAATAAAACCCTAGAGTAGAAAGAGAAGCTAATTAACTGAATAAACCCATCAAGATAAACTGATACCTAGACACCAACAAAAAATTACAACCCATACTAAGAAACAGGAAGACATGGCTCAGTCCAACAAACAAAGTAAAAAAGCAAGAGGAGATGCAGAACATGGAACAACTAATCAGAGATGTACAAATAAATATCATGAACCAACTTAATGAAGTGAAGGAAGACATTAAGGATATTAAGAAGTCACTGGAAAAACACACTGAAGAAATTGTAAAAATACATTAAAAAATTACAGATATGATAGTGATGAATGGCTCAATGGAAGAAATCAAATATAGACTGGAAGCACACAACAGCAGATTTGAATAGGCAGAGGAAAGAATCAGCTATGTGGAAGACGGTACAGCTGAAATCAAACAGATAGTAGAACAGATGGATGAAAAGATAGAAAAAACTCTATCAGGGACTTAGGGATTTGAATGACAACAGGATGTGCACAAACATACACATTATAGGCATCCCAGAGGGAGAAAAGAAGGGAAAGGGGACAGAAAGTGTGTTGGAGGAAATAATGGCTGAAAATTTCCCAACCCTATTGAAGGACTTGGACATACATGTTCAGAAAGTACAGCATACCCCAAACAGTATAAATCCTAACAGGACTACCCCAAGACATATACTTGTCAAATTCTCCAATGTTCAAGACAAAGAGAGAATATTGAAAGCAGCAAGAAAAAAAGAGATCCATAACATACAAGGGAAGTTCAATAAGATTAAGTGTTGATTTGTCATCTGGAACCATGCAGGCAAGAAGGCAGTGGTATGACATAGTTAATGTGTTAAAAGAAAAAAAAAACTTCCAGCCAAGAATTCTCTGTCCAGCAAAGTTGAGATTCAAAAATGAGGGAGAGTTCAAAATATTCACAGATTAGACAGAAATTAAGAGAGTTTGTCAATAAGAAACATACGCTTCAAGAAATACTGAAGGGAATTCTGCAGGAAAAAAACCTGAAAGAGAGTGGAAGAGCAATTAAAAAGATAAAAAGAGAAATAAAAACAACATATGGCATGCATAGCCTAAAGAAAATATGGCTAGTGTAAGTAATTCCTTGACGGTAATAACATTGAATGTTAATGGATTAAACTCTCCAGTCAAGAGACACAGATTGGCAGAATGGATAAGGAAATATGACCCATCTATATGCTGTCTACAAGAAACCCACCTTAGACCCAGGGCCACAGGGATGCTGAAAGTCAATGGTTGGAAAACAATTTTACATGCAAACAATAATCAGAAAAAGGCAGGAGTAGCTATATTAATTTTGGACAAAATAGACTTTAAATGCAAAACTATTGTAAGAGACAAAAAATGGCCACTACATACTAATAAAAGGATAATCTATCAAGAAGAAAGAACAATCATAAACATTTATGCACCTAACCAGGGTGCCTCAAAATACATGAGGCAAACACTGGAAAAACTAAGTGGAGAAATAGATGCCTCTACAATCATAGTGGGTGACTTTAATACACCATTATCACCATTAGACAGAACATCTTGACAGAGAATCAATAAAGAAACAATGACCTTGAACAATACATCAGAGGATTTGGACTTAATAGACATATACAGAGCATTACACCCAAATACAGCAGGATATACGTTCTTCTCAAGTGCACATGGCTCATTCTCCAGGATAGGCCACATGCTAGGTCATAGAGCAACTCTCAATGAATTCAGAAAGATTGAAATTATACAAAGTAATTTCTCTGACTACAATGGAATGAAGCTGGAAGTCAGTAAGGGGCAGAGAAGCAGATTAGGCACAAAGATATGGAAGTTAAACAACACACTATTAGACAATCAGTGGGTCAAAGTGGAAATTGCAAAAGAAATCAGTAACTACCTTGAAACAAATGAAAATGACAACACATTTTATCAAAACCTATAGGACGCAGCAAAAGTTGTACCGGGGGGGGGAAATTCATAGCCTTAAATGCCTGTATTAAAAAAGAAGAAAGAGCTAAAATCAACTGATATTCAACAAGGCCATGAAGCACATTCAACTGGGAGAGAATGGCCTCTTCAACAAATGGTGCTTGGAGAACTGGAAATCCATATCCAAAAGAATGAGAGAGGAACAAAATCTCACACTCTATAAAAAAATTAACTCAAGATGGATCAAAGTTCTAAATATAAGAGCCAAGACCATAAAAATCTTGGAAGATAATGTAGGGAAGCATCTACAGGATCTTATATTAGGAAATGGTTTCATGAACTTTACACCCAAAGCACAAGCAACAAAAGAAAAAATAGTTAATTGGGAACTCAGAAAGTGAAAAAGCAGCCTACTCAATGGGAGAAAATACTTGGTAAACATATATCTGATAGGGTCCTAATATCCAGCATATATAAAGAAATCCTGCACCTAAAAATAAAAAGATAAACAACCATTTTAAAAATGGGCAAGTGATTTGAACAGACACTAGGATGGGGACAGTGTGTAGGATAGTCCATGGAAATGGGGAGAGGGTTGGGGGAGGGAACAGGTTAACACTGGAGATTGATGGGTATGTGGTTGAAACTACACCATTAGGAATGTTCTTTTGGCAATATGGCACGGGAGGTTTACTGGTTTAGGGTGGTGGATGTGGGGAGCATTAGGGACTGGGCGCACCTGGGCAGGCTTCTAGGGAGTGTGTGAGTGTTCTTGCCATAGTGTGTTGTACAGTGAGTGGAAACCCACATGATGAGCAGGAAGGTGTTGGACTCCCATCCTGGGGAGTCCTGCTATTTCTCAAATAGAGGGGTGGGAGTTTCTCAAGAGCATAGGCAGTGCTTAATAGAGGAGGACAGAGCAGTACATCAAGCCCTCAATGTTGTTGCAAGTAACTATGAATCTTGTTCTTCAAGGAGTGAAGCCTCGTGGTTGCTGTGGGACCCAAGGGGAGGGAAAGAAGGACTAGAATAGGTGGAACATGGGGCATTTTGGGAGTGATGGAAGTGTTCTACATGATCTTGCAATGATGAATGCAGACCATGTTAAATTACATTAAATTTTATAAAAGTGTAAGGCCCAAAATGTAAACCATAATGTAAATCATTGACCATGGTTAGTAGCTATGTTTTGATATTTGTGCATCAAATGTAACAAATGTACTATCCACATATAAAATGTTATTAACAGGGGAAGGGAGAAAGGGGGGGGGGG
>JAQZBX010029564.1:0-17104 GCA_029593785.1 Cabassous unicinctus | reverse complement strand
ATTTTTATTCCAAATTTTTAAAAATTTAAAAAAGTTTTTGTATATTATTTCTTACTTTTAAAACTATCATTTTATTTCATTTCTTATTAATTGTATTTGATTATTTAATTGGCTTCATTTTTTAAGTAGTTTTGGATCACAGAAGGGTTACAACTATGACAGGGGAGGACATTTGTGCAGGGTGTCAGTGATGGGAGATACATGGAAGGAGCTTCACCTGGGGCATACATGTATGGCATATAAATGTGTCCAAGTGTTCTTGGGGCATTGTCAAGGTGGATGGAGATTCACACAATAACTGAAAGAATTTTGAATTCTGATCCTGGGAATTCTGCCACATTCTCTAATGGAACAGCAATAATCCCCCCGAGTACAGGGGCAATGACCAGTGAAAGGGGATAGTCTATTGATGGGCCCTTGATATTGATGACTATACTTATGAACCATTTCTTTTGAAATTGAAACTTAGCCTAGTATATAGGGTACCTGGGAGTTGCCTCCTGGGGTCCTCCTTGTTGCTAGAATGTGGCCTTTCTCTAAGCCAAACTCAGTATATGGGTGCATTGCCTTCCCCCGAGTGTGGGACATGACTCCTGGGGATGAGCGTCCTGGCACTAAGGGATTACTGCCATGTGCCAACTACCCATGCAGCTGGGGAAGGATCTTGACCAAAAGGGGGAAAGGGTAAAGACAGATGAGTTTATATGGCTGGAGTACTTCGGGGTGGGTCAGGAGGTCATTTCAGAGTTTACACTTGTGCAAGTCTCAGCAGGATCTCATTGACTGCCAAAGAAAACACTACCTCAGATAGTGGGGCTCCTGAGGGCTGTGAAGATATCCAGACACTGTAGTCAGGGCAGATAGCTCAGGAGTTTGGTGCCTTGCCAGGTGGGCCCTACTTTGGAATTTATGCTCCCCAGTGTGACAGAGTTGGACTCAGTTATGGTTTCCCTACCCATGGCTCTTCTGCCCCTTCTGTTTGAACCTATATTTAGTGCTAGAATTTATAGGTGTGCATCCAAGAGACTTCAATCTTCAGGCTGTCCTTGTGCCAGCTGTGTGACAAATCTCAATGGAGTTGCTCCACCTACTCTCCAGTTCATTGGACTCACCCAGGGCAACTGGTGGGTAGATGATGATGGACAATGATTATCCCAAGGAACTGAGAGAGTCTACAACTGTAAGCAAGACAGTCCCATCCATCTGCCCTATGGGATTGAAATCCCCTCTCAATTAGAGGTGGAGTGGGCAGGACCATTCCAGAATCCTCAGTATTGGTGAATGAAATATGGACTAGAGTAGAGTTATTGGTGCTCTGCTGCAGACTTGTGATTCTAGCAGTGTAAGAACTTGTATCATTGATGTGGTGGCGGTGACCACAGGAGGTTCTGAGGGCAGGGAGAGGGAAAAACAGGTGTAATATGGGGGCATTTTCTGGACTTGGAAATTGTCCTGAATGGCATTCAAATGACAGATACAGGCCATTATCTATCTTACCATAACCTACAAAATTGTGCAAGTGATAGGGTAATTTACAATGTAAACTATAATCCATGCTTAGTGGCAATGCTCCAAAACATGTTCCTCAATTGTAATGAATGTACCACACTCATGAAGGTTGTTATTAATGTGGGAAAATGTGGGAGGTGTAGGGAGCGGGACATATGGGAATTCCCTCTATTTTTTATGTAACATTTATGTAATCTAGATATCTTTTAAAAAAAACTTAAGTGCCACTGAATGTACATTTTGAAAAGATTTTACAACACAGGGCACTGTATAATGCAATGAATCTTTTGGTGAAAGAAGGGCTGTGGTTAACTGAACAAATATGAGAACATTCTCTCATGAACAATAACAAGTATATAATACTAATACAGGTGTCAATAACCATGTAGGTTGGGGAAAAATACACCAAATGTAAGATATTGGCTATAGTTACTAGTAATCTTTTGAGGATGCTCTTTCATAATTCATTACAATTTTTTCACAACAATGTAAGGTTTTGGTGATGGGGTAATATATGGGAGCTCAGTATGATGATATGTTCATTTTGTAAGTTCACAACTTTTATTATACACTTATTTATGTATTTTTATGTATGAATGATAAACTTCAATAAATAAAGTTTTAAAAATTAAAAATAAATAAATAAAAAGACTTTGCCTAACCCAAGGTCACTAAGATTTACTCATATTTTTATAAGGGTTTTATAGTTTCACTGTTACATTTAAGTTTATGATACATTTCAAGTTATTTTTTGTGTAAAGGATGAGGAAAGGGTACAAATTTCTGTATTGCATGTGGATATTCAGTTGTTCCACTACACTTTGTGAAATGACTTATTTCCCCATTGCATTATTTTGGCACTACTGTTGAAAATCAGTTGGCCATAAATGTAAAGGTATATTTATGGACTCTTTATTCTATTTCATTGAACTATATTTATCTTTATGCCAGTACCACTCAGTCTAGATTACTGTAGCTTTGCAGTAAGTTTTTATATCAGAAATGTGAGTTCTTCAATTTTGTTCTTCTTTACCAAAATTATTTAGATCTTCTGTATTCCTAATATTATCATATGAATTTTAGGATCAGCTTGTCAATTTATGTAAAAATAGATGCTGTTTTTTTAAATAGGGATTGTATTGAATTTATAGATCAATTTGAGAAGTATTGCCATCTTATCAATCTTAATTAAGTCTTCTGAACTATAAACATGGGATGACTTTCCATTTATTTAGATTTGCTTTAGTTTCTTTCAACAATGTTTAGTAGTATTTAGAGTATAAATTTTATTCTTCTCTTGTTAAATTTGTTCCTAAGTATTTTAACAGTTTTTTCTTTATTAGAGAAGTTAAGTTTACAGAACAGTTATGCATAAAATACAAGATTCCCATATATCACCCCACCACCAACACCTTGCATTGGTGTAGAACATTTGTTACAATTGATGATAGCACATTTTTATAATTGGACTAATAATTAAAGTCCATGGTTTAATTTTGGGTTCACTGTTTGTGTAGTGTAGTTCCATGGATTTTTTAAAAACTTTATTCTGTTAACATATATACAATCTAACATTTCCCCTTTTAATTACATTCAGCTATCTATTTCAGCTATGTTAATTATATTCACAATGTTGTGGTAACATGAAGACCATTTGTTACCAAAACATTTCCAAGGCTTAAACTGTACAAGGATCCTATTTGGAATGATTTTATTCTTTATGATACTATTGGAAATGGAGTTGTTCTCTTAATTCTATTTTCATATTTTCAATGCTAATATATAGGTATATTGGCTGTATATTGGTCTTGTATCCTGCAAGACTCCTTAATTTGTTTATGAAATATAATATATTTTTAGTGGATTCCTCAGGATTTTCTATATACAAGGTCATGTCATCTTTCTGAACATCAAGATAATTTTACTTCTTGAGTTAGTTTTGGTAGTTTGTGTCTTCCTAGGAATTTGTCCTTTTAATTTCCTTATCTAATTTCTTAGTACATTTTTCATAATAGTCCCTTATAAACCTTTTTATTTCTGTAAGATAAGTAGTAATTTCTTCCTCTTTCATTCCTTATTTAAGTAACTTGAGAATTCCTTTTTTTCATGGTCAGTCTAGCTAATGTTTGTCATTTTTGTTGGTCTTTTAAAAGAACTGACTTTTGATTTTGTTGATTTTCTTTACATTTTTAAATTTCTTTATTTCATTAATTTCTATTCTAATCTTTATAATTTGTCTTTCTTCTTGTCTTAGATTCAGTTTGCTTTTCTTTCTTCAGTGTCTTATGGTAGAAAGTAGGTAATTGACTTGAATTCTTTCCTCTGTTTTAATATAGGCATTTAGAGATATACATTTCCCTCTAAGCACTGCTTTAGCTGCATCCCATAAGTTTAGATATTTTAGTTTTTTAATGTGGGTTCAAATTACTTTCTGGTGTTACTTGCTTTCGTATTGATGTAATTCCTTTCATATTTTTTATACAGTGGGTCTGCTTGTAAGAAATTCTAACAGTTTTTATTAATCTGATAATGTCCTTATTTTATTTTAATTTTTCTTATTAATATCTTGCATTAGTACAGCATATTTGTTACAATTAATGAACCGATATTGATACATTATTATTAACTAAAATCTGTACTTTTTATTCAGGTTTACTTAGATTTTATCTAGTGCTCTTTTTCAATTGCAATAAACTACCAGGATAACACATTACACTTTGTTTCCTGTCTCTTTAGTCTCATTTTGATGGTATTAGACTTCCAAACTTTCCTTGTTTTTTACAACATCGACAGTTTTGAAGAGTACTGGTCAGTTATATTGTAGGATGTCCCTCTATTGGAAGTTGTCTGATGCTTTGATCATAATAATGCCAAGGTTTTGCATTTTGCCTTCATTTTTGAAAAATAGTTTTACTGCATATAAGGTTCTTGCTTGGCAGTTTTTAAAAATTTTCTTCCAGCACTTTGAATATGTCATCCCACTGCCTTTTGGCCTTCATAGTTTCTGGTGAAAAGTCAGCTTTTAAACTTTTTGAGATTCCTTTGTATGAGATGCATCCTTTTTCCTTTGCTTTTTCAAGATTTTCTGTCTTTCAACGTTTTTACTATGATGGATCTGGATGTGGATCCCTTTCTTGTTTCTTGCATGGCATTCATTTTACTTCTTTGTTGTGTAGATTAATATTTTTCATCCAATTTGCAACATTTTCGGCCATTATTTCTTGAATATTGTATCTGCTCATTTCTTTCTCCTCTTCTTCTGATATTCATATTCACATATGTTAGTGTCCTTTATGGTGTCCCAGCTGAATTCTCATTTATCTTCATTAATTTTTCTCTCTGTTCTTTAGATAGCATAAACTCTATAGATCTATCTTTAAATTCACTGATTCTTTCTTCTGCCAGTTTAAATATACTTTGAGCTCTCTAGTGAATTTTTCATTTTAACTGTTGTACTTTTAATGTCTTCATTAATATTCTATTTGCTGAGTTATTGGAATCACATCTTTCTTGAAATTTGTTCAAGAACTGGGTCGGTCAAAATGGAGCCACGGATGAGAAAGAAAGAGACAAAGAGAAGAAAAAACTGGGATCAGGGGACCCTCCCTCCGATATGGAGAGAAGAGCCCAGCCACCTCACAAAGTGTGGCTTTTATTTCGGCTTTAGAACAAACAAAATACGTGTGAGCATGTGCAAAGGTAATAGATACTTGACAGTTACATCTTACTGAAATCAACAAGTCTTAAAGGTCAATGGCTCAGTTCTTCATTACATTTCTGCAATTCACAGGCATTGTCTTAGGATGTATCCCCACCCAGCTCCTGGAGAGCTTGTTTATTACATTCCAAGGTGACCTGCTTTCTGTCAGAAGTCATGGCCTTTCATTGAACTCCATCAATGGTTTCCTGTATTTCTTTGAGAAAATGTATAATAGCTGCTTGCAAATCTTTGTTAAGTCCTACTTCAGGGCCCTCGCACATGAAGTTTCTGTTGCCAACTTTTTTTCCTGCATATGGGTCATACTTCCCTGTTTCTTTTAATGTGTCATGTTTTTTTTCTTGAAATATATTATATATTTTAGATAATATATTATAGCACTCTGGATAGCTTCTGCAAAGCAGAGCTGGGGAAGAGGGAGACCACTCTCTTCTTGCCATACTCACCTCTAGTGGAGTTTCTGTCACATGCTGAGCTGAGACAGTGGCAGGAAGCGAGTTTCAAGTGCCACAGAACTCTTGCTGTTCTAAATAACATTTAGCCAATTTTCTTGTATAAATGTTCTTCATTTGCTGTAGGACATTATGACATTTTTTGGAGAATTTAAATAAATATGTTTTTATTTTGGTTTTATAATTTAAACACAGGAATCACAGTGGTCCTTATAAAAGAGAGGCTGGAGGGCCAGAGTCATAAAAAGAAGACATGAGGATGGAAGCAGAGATCAAAGAGATGAATAAATACTATGCTTCTGGCTTTGAAGTTTGTGCCACAGAAGGTAAGCAGTAAAGGCAAGGGCATGGTTTCTCCCCTAGAGCCTCCAGAATAAATGCAGTCCTGTGGATCCACTTCAGATTTCTGATTTCCAGAATTATGAGAATAAATTTGTACTTTAAGACAAAAATTTTGTGGTAATTTGCTACAAAAACAATAGGAACCTAATACAATCCCCCATGATCCCAGTCATTTACACTGCAAATGTGAGTGATGGCTATTTTGTGGTTTTATCTTCTCAGGAATTCTCTCCAGATTGTTCTGCTTATCACCAAGGCAGTTCTTCTTAAAGCCCTTTACAGATTGTGAGTAAACAGTGGAAAGAATATTGAATTGTGGTTCACCCTGACCCTAAGGGTGTAGCCTTTGGAGTTTATGTTTTTATCTTTTTGGGGGAGTGTCTTCTATTAAACTCCTCACTTTGTGTAGTCTCCGGCATTTGACTTCTTTCCCCTGCCCTCAACAAGGTTTTTTAAAACAGAACTCATGTTCCATTGGTTTGGCAAATGTCCTTAGGAGAAGCAATTTTAAGGCTCTCTTTATTTCTCTTATTTTATGCATTTGTGTAGATATTGGCCACCTATCTTGTCAACCTTTCATACTTTTAATACAGTTTTTTTTTTTTTTTTAATTTTGTTTTAACTTTGTTCTGATATTTTTGTGATTGTTTCATCTGGAATGGCTTGGCATATTACCAGAAATCAGACAATGATTTTATTTATTTATTTTTTCTTCTTTTCTAGTCTTTATTTAAATCAAAAATTTAAAATCCTATATTAAAATGAATATTGGATTCTACTGAATTTGTATTCCATGTCTGCTGGAATAATTTTTAAATTATATGCTTCATATTTTAATTCATTTCTGTTTATTTTTAAGGCTGCATTTGGGCTCAAATCTTAACTTACTAATTTGTTTTTTAGCTAAGCATATTCTATATTTTAAAGCATCCTGCTTTATATTTTAATATATTGTATATATATTTTTAAATTTACTATTTTACCCGCATGTCTTACTGTAAAAACTTTTGTGATGATGCAAAATTATCTTCAATTTGCATACTTATTTAAAAGTCCTGTTCTCTTTGTCACCTAATGCTGTGTTCTTGGTGGTAAATCCTTTTTTTCCTTAAGTTTATCTTTCCCTTTCATGGGGATGACTTTACTGGAATGGTTGTTTTTTCTTGATGGTATACTCATCACTGAATTTTGGATTGTCAAATATGTATGCTCACAATATATGTTCACACAAGTATCCTTTAGGAGCAATAGGCCATGTTGCTGATCACTTTCCCAGGGTGTTGGAGAAAGAGAGGGCATGCCAATATAAGGGATTTTTTTGGTGTCTATTTGCATATCTATGCACCTACTTTACCAAATGCCTGCAAAACTTACTTAAGTGCCCCCATCCACTGCTCTTTCTTACTGATAGAAAACTGATCTCTGCTTCATGTACCAAGGGATAAGTGGTAAATTATACAGTCTAACTCACCTGGCAACCCCTAAAGGAATGCAAACAAAAAGCCTGTAAATGGCTTCTGTGTCCCTTCCTACTCCAAGTATTAATACCTATATCTTTCAGAAGGAAGCTCACACTTGAGTGCAGTAGTTAATGCAATCCCATTTTCTTTCCATATTTTTAGGAATTTCTCTCAATTTCTGTGACATGGAGAAATCTCCATTTTGCTTTCCACAAATGATAATGCATTCATTTATTTTAATAGTTTTTGGAGAATAAAAGTGATTTATAACTTGTGTTTAGTTCAATATCTTGATATATAACATTGAAATCAGTATATTTTAAGGAATATATGGAAAATTTGTCTTTCCAAATCAATAAGTTAGGGTGAATTATTCAATAAATCATACTGGGACAATCAGTTGACTGAGATATTGGAAAAAATTGTCAGATCATCATGTTTGAGAGGCACCTTTGATCATAAAACAAACAGGAAAAATAATAGACCTTACAATGTAAAAATTAATATTTTGCACATCAAAAATAATATAAATAACTTCAAAAATGCACAGAATAAGGAAAATAAATTTAGAACTTATGTTTAAGTGTTGGAAATACTTAATGAGACAAGAGAACACAATGAATGTCACAAATATCATCAAATTAGAGAATAATTATTATCTGTAGAAGACAGAGTTGAGCATAGTGATATTGTATATCAGTGTCAACTGATAAAAACACTTGAAGTATTAAAGGTAATTTAGTGCAAGACTAATATTAGTATTTAGAGAAATTAACTTTCCTGTATAAGTGTACCATCAAATAAAAGAGCCCATTTGACCTAGCATCAAAAATATAAAATACCTAGCAAATATTTAAAAGAAATGTGCAGAGACTATATGAAGAAAACTTCTGTTTATCTAAGAGAAACAAAAGGAGAATAAGAAAAATTAAAACATATTTTTAATACAAAATAGATTATAAACATGTCAATTCTTCTGAAAGTAAAATCTTCTACAAAATCAATACTGTCATAATTATAATGTCCACAGGATGAGGAGAATATTGAGAAAAGGAATTAAAAAATATTCCTAAAGATTATCCAAAAGAATATAATCCTACAAAATATGAATAATGGGGGAAGTCTAGCAATACTAAATATAGAGAAGTTGATGGTATTTAACTCAAATAAAACAGATTAATGGACTGGACTAGAGGGTCTAATGATAGATACTGGTCTACATGAGAACTTAGAATATGCATTTCAAATAAAAGTGGGAAAGAAATGTATTTAAATAATGATTTTTGTGTCATGGACTAGCTCTTTGGGGAAAGACTATAAAGCTGGATAATTTTTTAAAAATCAAGTACAAATGACTCCAAAATTTTAACTTAAAAAATATCAAATAATCAGAAATCATTGACTAGCTGTACTCAATATTGTACAATATCTTCATTATTATTCAGTCTTTCATGCTTTTCAGCGTGTTGTGAAACCAAAGAGCTATAAGAATATATAGCCATATTGAACTACACATGAAAAAATCATTCTTCCTTACAAAATTAACCCCACAAAGTCAAATGCAAATTGCAAAAAATTTTGCAACACACATTATAGATAACGGTCTGATATCTTAATATCCAATAGCTCTTAAAAATAATATTATAAGCCTGAATTTACCAATATAATATTGAGGAAATTAGACACTGGGTAAATATCAACAGCACTTATAAGAAAACATAGTCAACTTTATTAAAACCTAAAAAATGATCAAAGAAATATAAATTTAAAATACCTAATTTTTGATAGGAAGAATAATTAAAAGTATAATGCCTAGTTTGGCATAAATTTAGGGAAAAGAGCACTTTTACATGTGCATGGTAAGGTTATAAATTCAAATAAGTTTTGTGGATGGCAATTTATTATGCACATTAACAGCATTTTAAAAAAGTGCACTCAATTTGAACTACCAATTTCACTTTAACTAATTTATCCAAAGGTCAGAAGCATTTGGGCTCTTTATTGAGCAATATTTATGGAGCACATTTTTTTAAACTACTACTGTGAAATAGGAAGCTCTTGATATTCTGATTTTCAGATGTGAAAATTGAAGTTCAGAAGAGAAAAATATACTTAAGGTTATACAATTAGTTATATCTAAAACATGATTAATCCAGAGCCTCTTAATTTCAAAATGCCTGGTGTTAACTCTTCTGCTATGTTGTCCGAACATAACATGCACTAGCAAATAGCCACAGTTATATGGGGCATTCCGGTATGTTTAACTCTATAAAATAAAATGTGTTTACAAAATAAGCCAACCTAATTGCAAGGAACACAATTGAGTAGATTCAAGAGTCTATAGGCCCTTGGAAAAGCCAGAAAATGACTTTATAAATCAGTGGAAACGCTCTAAGGTTCTTGAGAAGGTAATTGACAGTGTAAGGGCATATGTATGTGTGTGTGTGCATGTGTGTGTTTGAT
The DNA here is from genome assembly GCA_029593785.1 of Cabassous unicinctus. Lineage (NCBI taxonomy): Eukaryota > Metazoa > Chordata > Mammalia > Cingulata > Chlamyphoridae > Cabassous > Cabassous unicinctus. Next base: position 7,160 of record JAQZBX010029564.1, on the reverse strand, counting down.
GGTTGACTTGGTGAGAGCATGCTAGAAGGATTTGGTCTATTACAAACGGGATTTGAAGAGAAATGTTAGGGTAGAAATATATAACCTAGAATATTATAATGGTATTTGGGACACGGAAGAGAGGGAGAGGCTATTAGAGATTTCCCAAGATGAAAGTAGACCCGGTAATGCATAGATTTTCACAATAGAGGGGCCAGAATATTGAGGGAAGAATCAGCAGTGTTACTCACACCAAGAGTAAAGTTTTCTGAAACATTTTCTGGAATATTTCTGAGTGTCCCCCTTTGACAAGCAGTGGTACTGAAACCAGAGAACTACTTCCTTCTCAGGAAATAAACCCAGCCAACAGATTGAAAGGTAGAAAATATTTCTATGTTTCTATGGGGTTCTAACGTTTTATTGAAGAAATGATGATGATTAGAGCAATGTAAAACAAACTAAAGGCTTCATTGAATTAGCAATTTAAACTTGTGCTATATTAGCATCTTGTTGAATTATTACTCATCCTTGCTAATATAACATTTAACAGGAAATTACACTGTCATGCCAGACTAGTGTGAAAAAAAAAAAAAAAAACCCTAATGGAATGAGATGTACAATGCTGTTATGAAAGATATTCTCTAGCATGAGTACATGCAATCTTTTAGTAATACTATTTTGGGTTTTCCCATAGGTGTCAACTCCAAAAGGGAGGGGGGCACGAATCAGAGTAAAATTGAGAATGGAGAAGAGAATGTGTGTAGGTGAGTATTGTCTATAAAGATATTAATGGGAGAACTAAATTATTTTTCTTAGAGTTCCTGGGGAAATTTCGAGATGTATTTTCAAATATGGCCCTGCTATTTATCTATTGACATTTTTTTTCATTTTCTTATTTGAAACCACTGCAATATATTTATATTCTAATGTCAAGTTTGTTAATCAATTGTTCTTAAACTCTGGATGTTCCTAAATATGTAAGATATTCTTACTCTAAAGAAGAAGTTTAGAGTGAGCTAGCTGGATTTAGTGAACCAGTGATAATGAACTTAGTTTGGTTCTGCAGCAAATTGGCTCTAGGTTGTTTTCATTTATGTACATTGGGAATGAGTAATGTGACGGCATTGGGTGTCTGCCGATACTGGGAATGATGCTGCAGGTTTAATGATGAAGATAGGAAATGTTTGGTTTCTTTGGTGATTGTTTAGTTTGACTTACATGAGTGAGTTAGAATAGCTAAAGAAATATTTGCAGGAAATAAAAAAAATCTCAATGGTTCACGATTCTACTTTATCATTCTATCTTCAATATCTCCTGTATTGTCCTCCAAATAGCACTAAAGAATGCCTTTCCATTTCTCCAAATTCCTTTCTAGCAGTGTTAGCAGTGGTAATAGTAGTAGCAGTAGACATAGAAGATTAGAGAAGATTCCTTCCCCTTCCAACACATTTTGGACAATGTCATGTTTTTAGAAATGTTACAAAGGAAACAAACGTTTCCACATTTATTTAATATATAAGTGATAAGATACCAGAGCATTTTAAGTGTTCTTATGCTGTGTCATAACCATGCTTTGAAATGACTACACATAACCATTTTGCTGTCAATGTTCACATTTTAGTGGCATGTGAAAATATTATATTATCTTCATTGATGTCAGAATTTGTATCAAATCAGCAAGAAGTTAAATTTTTTTCAATGTGTTCTCATGATTCATGCCTTTTCCTTAAAGGGAATTATTAAAAAAATTAAGGGTCTATCCATTACTTCTATTGAAATGTGTCTCTTTCTTTTAACAAACTGCTACTTTGTATGTGATCTGAGCATTTTTTTGGGGGGGGGGGCTACAGTTTTTTCTCTATGTAAAAACATTTTCCAATTTCATTGTTTTGGGGACTTTTCTTTATAATCCATTTTATCTGTGTATTCTCTCTTGTTTAATAAGCTAATTAAAGATGATAAAAGAAGCTACTCTTTTTAAGTCCAAATCAGAGTGTGCAATTTCTTGCTTGTTTCCTTGGAATGTTTCAAAGCCACTTTTCAATCTGTAGTTAAAATGCAATTCCAAGGAAGAGTCCTCTGGGATGGATCCCAACAATGTCCAGAACTGCTCCAACACCAACACAATGCATGAGGAAGTTTAAAAAGAGACAGTGGTCTTAATGAATTGCAATTAAAATATCTTACTTTTGAAATTTTTACAAAAAAAAAAAAAGTTGTGTATTTAGTCAGAATTCTCCAGAGAAAAAGAACTGACAGGATAAATATTAAAAGAATTTATCATAGAAACTGGCTCGAACCACTTTGGGAATTTGCAAGTCTGACTTTTTCAGGACAGGACTCAAGTTAAGATCTCTGATGAAGGTTTTGATGACTTCTCCAGGAAAAGTTGGCTAGCTGAAGTAGAGATAGAAAATCTTCTTTCTCTTCCAAGTTCTGCTGACTTCCAGCTTCTGGCTGCTCCCCATGGCTTCCTGTGACCAGCTTCCTATGCTTCCAAGTGCATCAGCCATGCTGGAGTTAAGCCCACCCTCATTCAGTTTGGGAACACTTTAATAACATCTTCAAAGGTCCCATTTACAAATGAGTTCACACCTATTGGACCAGAGGCTGGGACCTGAACATGCCTTTTATGGGGGACAATGTTCCATCCATCACAATTAAGAACCACACATATGAACACACTGCCAGGGTCCCTATAAGAATCCTAAAAGGGATTCATGCAAGCTAGGAGTCCCAAAGCCTAAGTTATGTGGCATCACCAGAAATAATCCACCTAGTTCTTCCCCTTTCATGTGACATAATCTCTTAATCTGAAGTAGAGAAGACACAGAATTGTTTGATTTAGAGAAATTTGACAGATTTTATTGGTCTTTTCAAAATTTGTGTGTGCAATACACAAGCATATAAGTGAATGTATGATTGGGTCAGTCCATGAGTTTTTCAGAGAAAGAATCCAAAGAATTGAATCAGCACAAGAGTGTGCAAATACGAGAATGTGTAAGAGAACAATAGTCCTGGGGCGTTTGCTCAACATATTTTAGGAAAGTGTGAGAATATAACTGAGCAAATGTAATACTTTAGGTGTGCATGAAAGTAGGAGTGTATAAGAATACAAATGAGGGAGAGTATATATGTACAAAAGATGCTGAGTAGGGTAGACAGTTGCTCTGGAATGCATTATGATCAAGGAAAACAATGATAAGTAAGATAAAATAACAAATAAACAAGCCAAAATCTCCCATTGCTGCGTTTATTTCAGCGCTTCTTTGCCCATCACCATGACAACTCACAATTCGTAACAAACAGCCAAGACATTATCAGGAGAGATGAGAAAACAGGCTGCCAATGCAAACATTTCCCCCCATTAAAATATGTATTTTTCAGAGTTTACACTTTCTTTTCTTCTTTCAAGATCTTTGCTTTTCATTCCACTTATTGTATATTCCATGAAAACTAGATATTTTTAGCTTAATACAGGGACTCTTGATGCCTTGTCACTAAAAATATCTAATATCAATAGAGCTTATGAATTCCAAAATTATAGAGCTCTTACATATCAGTCAGAAGGAAATTGCAGGTAAAACATTTCAAGATAGAGTGGAGTGTTTGTTATCATTAGATATACTATGATACAGGGTCATGGGAGTGCTTAATCCTGGAAAACAAAGATTGGACATTATAAAGCTCCATGATTCTGTCCTCCCCATCCCAATAAAATTCTCATTGAAGTTCCCAGAATCAGTTACATTCTGCTGCATATAACAGAAATTCAACTGTGATTGCTTATAGCAAATGGACATTGACTTCTCTATAACATAAAATAAATTCAGATGTAGGTAATACGAAGCTGGTTTGGAAGCTTTATGGCATCAGGGACCCAAGTGCCTTCCAGTTCTTCTCTTTCCAATTCACAGGTCAACTATGGCCAATTAAAAATAGTATAAATTCTTTGCACTCCTTCCATTGAGAAATGAGACCTATGTCCCCTCATCTGGGCAGGATGTGTGACTACCTTGACCAACAGAATATAGCAGAAATGACACTCTGCCTGTATCTAAGCCCAAGCCTTAACATACTGTCTGTTCCTACTTCCTCCCACTTGAACAATTGCTTCTGGATCCCTGAGTTGCCACATAAAAAATCAGACTCTCCTGTTAAAGAGATCACTTTGAGAGGCCCTGAGACTAAGCCTTACAGCTGACCACCCTCAATCCAGGTGTCAGACATGAAGAAATTTGTCTTGGTTATTGTACACCAGCCCTGGTGTCAACTAAATTTCAATGAGTGAGCCCAAATGATGTCATATGGAACATAAGAATCACCTGACTCACAAAGTTGTGAACCATAATGAACTTTTTTTTAATCCACTAAGTTTTGGGATACTGTAATACATCAGTTAATAACAGTGCCACATTATGGTGCAGGATGGCTTCCAGTGCTTAAACCATCATGCCAGGTAGCAGAAATCCATTCAGACACCTACCAGGAAGGAGAAAGGGACAAAAAGGGGCATATCCCCATCTTTGATTCCCCATAAGTCACACATAACAATTCTGTTTAGTTATAGTTGGTTGAAACATAGCACCTGGCCACACCTAGCTGGAAGGAGTACTGGGTAATATAGTTTTTTGCATGGGCATATTGCCAATCTAAACAAATCTAGTTATTTTACCAAAGAAGAAGGAATGGATGTGCAGTAGACAATTATAAGAATCTACTACATTCCTTCAACAACCATCAATATAACCAGCATTTTATGAACACTTACTATATACCATGGTAACAAGTAAGTTTTACTTTATCTCATCTTTTTTGACCTGCTAACACCTCATTATGTTCTCAAATTCTCATCAGAAAAATATTTTTAGCATAGCAGACAATAACCATGTAATAGTTTTCTATGACTACATAACAAATTATCACAGACTCAGTGGATTACAAAACATCCTTATTAGTTCCCAATCCTGTTAGTCAGAATACAGGTAGGTTTGCTGGGCTCTCTACCTAGGGTTTCCCAAGACCAAAATCAAGGTTTCAGCTGGTCTGGGCTCTTATCGAAGGCTCTGGTAAAGAACTTGCTTCCAAGCTCACTCAGGTTTTCGGGTAAATTCAATTCCTTGTGATTGTAGGACTAAGATTCCTGTTTCCCTGTTGACTGCCAACAGGGATCTCTCAAGTCCTTAAGGCATCCTGCATCTCTTCTCACTTGACCTTCTCATCTCCAAACCAGCAAATACTTCCCACACTTTAAATTTCTCTGTCTTCTGCCTTCGTGGGAAAAAGCTTTATGCTTATTTAAAGGGTTCATGGGATTAGATAAGGATGACCCAGATAATCTCCCTACTCTAAGGTCAACGATGCTATAAAACATAATATATAATTAAAATATACTTGAAGAAGTTATATCTCTTCATATTCCCAGGTTCCGTAGATTAGGGAGGGATATATTTTGGGGAACCATTTTAGAAATACTGCCTAGGGCCATTCAATGTCATTGTCATTTAGATGACTATTGGCACTAAATTCTTCACCAAAATACAAAGTAGAAACAGAGATTGGTGAAGAACTTTTTTTTTTTTTAATTTGCGTACACCTGGTCCTTTGGGAGTTCAGTTCCTTCTCTGGCATTCTCTTCGAGTTTCTTTATCAAACTAGGGTATTTTGTGGTTGTTGTTGTTTTTTATTTTTTTATTCTCCCATAATCCTGTCAATTTTTTTTAATAAATCAATTTTATTGATACATATTAATAAAGCATACAATTCATCCAAAGTGTACAATCAATGGTTATCTGGCATAATTACATAGTCATGTGCTCATCACTTCAATCATTGTTAGAGCATTTTCATTATTTTAATAATAATAAACAAAAAACAGACAAGAAAATTCCTCACCTCTTGTTCTCTGTTTGCCCTGTTGTACGTAGCTATTTCTTGCTATTCTTGCACAATTATTTATTTGTTTATTAAGCAGTTTTATTGAGATATATTCACATACCGTATGATCTATCCTAAGTGTCTAATCAATGGCTTTTAGTATAATCACAGTGTTGTACATTCATCATCTCAAAAATTTTAGAACAATTTCACTATGTCAAAAAGAAAGACTCCACACCCCTTAGCATTCCTTCCCCAGCCTACATAACCACTAATCTAATTTCATCTTTATAAATTGATGTATATTTACATTTTATATAAGTGGAACCATACAACATGTAGTTCTCTATGTCTGCTCTCCCTCATTTAGTATAATGTGTTTTTTTGTCTGATATTAACATTTTATAGTACTAACCTACATTTGTTCAGCTTCAAAGGAAAATGGTACTATATATGTAATTTTATCCATATTCATACTTCACATGACATATTTCTATTTCACATAATGTATTTAGTTCCTAATAGCACCATCATACAATATTTGTCCTTTTATGTCTGGCTTGCTTCACTCAGCATAGTGTCCTCCAGGTTCATCCATGTTGTCATATGTTTCACAACTTCATTTCTTCTTACTGCTGCATAATATTCCGTGGTGTGTATACACCACAATTTGCTTATCCATTCTTCAGTTGATGGACATCTGGGTTTTTTCCAATTTTTGGCAATCGTGAATAACGCTGCTATGAACGTCGGTGGGCAGATGTCTATTCATGCCACTGCTCTCAGTTTTTCTGGGTATATACCTCAAACTAGGGGTTTTAAATATACATATCTCTGCTAAATTGCTAAGAATTCCCTTTTCCATGTGTCTGTTAGTGACCTTGCGTTTCAGAACCCAATCTATTCATTTTCTCTGCTATGAGGGAGTTTATAATCTCTCCCCTTTGATCCAAAGATATTGATGGTTCCTTCTTTTTGCCTTCCTCTATGTTCTAAAATCTTTCATCTTGAATGATTACTACAATTATTTGCTGACATTCTCTCTGCCTATGAAACTGAAAACTGTAAGCATGCATTTGTGCATGACTTTAACACTTAGCCCAGCCCTTAACACGTGTGTGTGTGTATATATATATATATTTGTTGAATGAATGAAAAGTTAGAAGAGCTTGCATCTAGTTCAGAAGCCTTGAGGAAAGCTGCACCCAGGTGCCTACATGAATAGAGGAACTTCAGGGGGAAGAGAATCTTGCTTAATCATGCTGTAAACCAGACATTCCTTTAAACTATGCTTTTTTTTTTTT